>WAAB01023672.1:0-23650 GCA_013389865.1 Piaya cayana | reverse complement strand
TTTAGGCTAGAGATTAGGAGGAAGTTTTTTATGGAAAGGGTCATTAGACATTGGAATAGGCTGCCCAGGGAGGTGGTTGATTTGCCTTCCCTGGGGGTGTTTAAGGCACGAGTAGACGAGGTCCTGAGGGACATGGTTTAGTGTTTGGTGGGAATGGTTGGACTCGATGATCTGATGGGTCTCTTCCAAACTGGTGATTCTGTGATTCAGTGATTCTGTGCTGCAGCCCTAAGCACAGAAGCAGCCTATTTTCCTGTTTTTTTCCCCCACAATTTTATCTTATAATATCCTTCTCTGATTTGTGGCAAAAGTTTGAGGTTAATACCTGGAAAAAAAGCTGCTTTCAGAGTTGAACAAGCAGTAATGAGCTCCCTGCCACTCCATTGAAATTGTTAGTCTTCCTCTAGTTTGCAATTACATCAGTATCCACAACTAGCATTTTTTTTGGTGAAGGTGCTGATCAGGTACCTGCTTGGTACCCTCCCCAAATCATTCTCTTGGAACTTATGTGAAAATGTCTTGACACTTCAAAGATCCAAGACTGAGGAGAGATTTTGAGAAAAGAACACCAAGTTGCAAAGGAAAACAGATTATAAACTACTGTGAATAGAGACCTACCGTGTGAGCAATACTGTCCCTTTCCTCTCTTTTTTTTTTTTTTGCATATCAGAGATGCCACAGTAGCCAAAGGTGAAAATGTCATGAGTTGTGTGAGAACTGTGAAAGTAGCAGGAAGAGATGTAACTTTTAAAAGATTCCCAAGAGACATATCCAAAGAGAGAACAGAATATTTTTTCTGACATATGTGTACTTCAGGAAGTGCTCATCACATTCTCCAGGGGGCTTTTCTAATTATGTGACACTATGCAAAAAATAACTGAGAGTTTCTCTTACTGTATCACCATTTCATAGTCTAAGATGCAATTTTCAGCGTCTTGTTTGCAGAAGTTTTTATCTATGTGAACAAAACCATGTTTGCAAACTATATCATATTCTTTTAGAAGTGCACATCTGCGTAGAAGCCACTAAATATGAATATATAGAAATAATATATATAAACATATAGAAATAATGATACATTTTTCACTTTTATATAGTGTATTCTTCATTGATAATTCATTAGAATCATGTATGCTTAATAAAACTACATTCTGCCACTGCTGTCATTATGACTATACGTATTTGCTGACGTTAGTTGCAACTATCTGCAGACACCTACAATGTACAAATGTACATCTGGATTAATCTCCTTCTGTTCTTATTACAGGCAATGAAAAATAGGCAATTGCAGAGCTCTGTTTCGTCTCTCACACTTGCAATATATAGCATAAAGGCCTCATCATTTGCTGCTAAATGTCTTCAGCAAGGATGCTGAAATCTTTATCTCCATCTGCAGTACTTTAACATTTATTCTCGCAAAAGTTCTGAGTATGGTTTTCATTGGAAGCATATCATTTGCATCAAAAGCAGCGGGTTTTTTTCCACTGCCCCAAATTCAGCAATTCTCTAGGGAGAATTTGAGTAGTGTCCCTCTCCCTTGCAAGTATCTGGTGAAAGTTTTCTTTACCATAGAAGCTAAGGATGAACTGTTTTTCTCGAAGTCATTGGACAACTGACAGTGTCATCATTGCCCAGAGAGACTCCAAGAGCTAAAGTTCAATTAAGAAAACAGCATGTAAAGGATTTAGCACACTTTCCAAACTCCATTGCATGAACATGTTTGACTTGTTACTGGAGGTTGCTTGCAGTGGTTAATGGCAGTCACTCTGGGTGCAACCTGATAAACTCTGAGAGCTGCTGGGTCAAAGGTCCACATGAGTCTCAATAATAGAACCAAAAATGTTTGGAAAACTGACAGAAAGTTGGAAAGTGGACAGAGCTAGTGAAGATTTCCAACACATTGGAATAGGCATGATAAGATGAAATAATTTTATTGATAGAAATACACATTTCACTAAAATATTCTAGTGGTTGATCTATGAACATGAAATGAGGAAACAGTGATTGTGATCAACAGGTGAAAGAAAGTGTCCCTGTGACAATAGCCACATGCATCTTAGTGTTGATAAGGGCTCTTTTGTGTGTGAGGTGGATGTTGGGTTTTTTTTCCCCCATTCTGCATGCAAGATAACACACTTTGTTTCACTTTACTAGACTGATTGTATAGTCTAATCATCGATCTAGGTCTCACTTTGAAAGGATATTTTTATTTCAGAGGTTATATTTAATTGATAACTAAGAATGAAATCCATCTCTGGAATAATTTCTGCCTACTTCATTGGCCTGTAATCTGAGTATTAAAACATTTGTTCTGCACTCACGGCTTTCAAAAATGGAAAAAAAACCCCCCCAAACATAAAAAAAAGACACAACACAAATTATAAAGAACTGCTTTATTTAGCAAAAAGAAAGAAGAATAAATGAACATTACAGGAATAAAAACTGGGTGACTATGTGTCTGACTACATAGATTAATAGTCCACTATAGAAAAAAACCTGTTTTGCTGCAGGAGAGTTCTGAATTGTGTTGAGTATGTATGAATGTACATGGAAATTATATGGAAAAAAATAGAGACATAGCTCTTGGGGCAGGAAAATGTTGAAAGCATCTGTTCTCCACATATGCTAAAGGAAAAAAGAAGGGAGATATACAGATGTCTTTTGACTATGATGCCTGTCTTACAGTTGCAGATTTGTCCTAACAGGCATACCTGAGAGGAACTGTAGCTGATAATATCCAAGTCAACACAGTTAAGGAGAGTTCTTCCCAGAGATAACATTACATATGCTGAAATATAAGAGGACTTTCATATGAGACGGTTCTCAGTTCCATCATGTCCTTAGGGGAGCCTCTTAGAGCCAAGTGCAGAAGCTCATGATGGAAACAAAATCTAGAAATACCCTTCTTTCTCCTTGATATACATTTTCTGATTGAAAATGCCAGAGGCAATATTATTCTAATGTAATGTATGCAAACTGTAAGTATGATAATTAACATTCTTTTATTTTTAATAGTCTTGACAGCTTAGATGCATTTTTCCATTGGTAGTTAAAAAAGAATATACAGGGGGTCTATGGTGTTTAAAACAAAGTAACAAATCAAAGACAAATTGTATTAAGTGTTAGGAAGAAATGAGCCTATGGAAATAATGGTGAGAGTGAAAAGAAAAAAAAGCAGATTTTTTTAAGTTTGGAAAACAGACTAAAAAAGAAACGAAGTGTGGAACTGGTTATGTTAGCCTAAAAATATATAACATGAATTTTGAGGAGAACAGAGATCAGATTTTCAGGTCAGAAAAAAAATGATAGTCATAACTTATAACTAAGAAGGTTTCTATTGTATGCTGCTAGTTAAGCACTGGAACAAGCTATATAGAAAGGTTACAGAAATCCCTCTTTTTTATAAGAACAAATGGGATTAATTTCTACCAAGGACTGCTATGGCACACTAAATCCAGTCACATTTAACCCAGAGACACAACATAGAATTGATTTTGGTGTCCTATGTACACTTACATTGCATTACTTGTGGTGTCTTTATAATAATTATGGCACAACTAAGTATTTTGTTTCAACAACATGGTTTGTCTCCTATTCATGTGAATCCTGTTTTGCCTTTACACACATTTAGCTTGATCAATGACCTTTCTACTTCAAATAGTGTTTTCAGCTACTTGTAAATATCTTCACAATAGTTCCCCATTCCTTCCTGAATATTATACTGAAATATAACACATGCCTTAATCATATGGCCCAGAGAAGCAGGAGTTGTCTTATCCCTGGAACAAGTCAAGGTCAGGGCTATAAGCAGTTTTATGTATCAGAAGACACCCCTGCTCATTGGGCAGCCAGGGGGAGTCGTAGACTAGATGACATCTAAGAGTGCCTTCCAACCCAAACTATTCTTGTGATTCTGTAATTCAGTATATGCCAGATTAAAACATAGCTATTTACTTTGAAGAAAATGAAAAGGATTTCAGAAACTTTTTTTAGGCTAAGGATTTTTTCCTACAGCTTCCAATCATGTGGTCATGCACTGCTTTTAACAGAAGTCCAGAGCTTAAAGGGGAGACCAGAGTGAGCAAAATGGTATGAAAGAAATAGAAAGCTAATTGAGAAGTGCCTAGTTATCTCAGCATGCAGTTGTGTTGATCTAATCCAGTTTCAAAATGCAGACTCCAACTGTCTGAATTAGCCACCCTAGTGCTTAGAGAGCTTGCCTGAACCTATGAGGCAAGTCAGAGCACTGAATCTGGGTGTTTATGCTATAGTCAGTGGTAGGAGGCTGTCACTTCCAGGAGAGATGCTGAACTCTCCAATGAGGTGCTAGTGTGAAATTTAGTTTAGACTTTTCCACCAAAAACGGAAGGTGATAAGAAGCAGATGATAAAGTAAGATGGTTTTGTAAGCTTGTGGTTGGATATTCAGTAATGAATAGGCACTTGGGAATACATATTCTTTCTCTTTATATCCAGCATGTATTAACTGGTAAAAACAGCAGCAGAAGGGTTTCCTCCCTTCTTTTTTGAAGGTTAAGCTCATCTTTTCAAATCATGATAAGAGTTAGATGGGAACCTCTATGACTAC
This sequence comes from Piaya cayana, assembly GCA_013389865.1. Taxonomy (NCBI): domain Eukaryota; kingdom Metazoa; phylum Chordata; class Aves; order Cuculiformes; family Coccyzidae; genus Piaya; species Piaya cayana. The sequence goes on along the minus strand of WAAB01023672.1, from coordinate 19,063 downwards.
TGTGACCAAAGTAACTTAAATGACCTTATGGCATAAAATATAAACATCATCTGAACCCTGGGTTCAGGGTTATATCATGCTGATTAGTGAACATTAAGATTCTCTCTACTAATTTCAGGCTTTTTCAGGTTTATCACTGGCACCAAAGTAGATTATTTGAATCTTATCCTGTGTGTTTTCCACAACAGGAGCAAATAAATTCAGGTTAGTCTCATTACCTTATTAACTATGAATGGAACTTTACTTCAGAAATTCCTGAGATGTTTTTCTTTTTAAGTGTATGTCTAAGACTTCAAAACAGCTATTAAGGTAAGGAAATTGTTTATCTGTTTTCTGTTTCCTTCTTTTGTTAAGCCTTTAAATAAAAAATAGAACATTGCTTAGGTGGTGATATGAAACACAGCTTTTGGGCTGAAACCTCCTTGTATTTATGGCAAGGTATTCATTTTAAAGCTCCTAATCTTCCTTCCTTCCCATTTCCAATTGTTTGATTAGTTTTTCACAAATTCTAAAAGCCTAGAGAAAGAGATTTGCAAGAATGGAACTGTTCAAACAAGATTTCATGAAATCCCATATGTCATGTTATGCACAACAAAAGGACAATCAAAGCACAGCACTAGTTTTCTCAGATATGGACTGTTTGTTTTGCATTTCTTCTCCTATGTAAACAGAAAAAGACCTGATACTGACTCAGTGCATTTAATTGCCACAGTAGCACCAAGCATAAAAGCATCCTTAGTGAAGCAGTACAGGGTCCCTAATGGCCCATGGAAAGTATAAGTTCACTCCTTACACTGATGGTAAATACCCAATTAGCAAGAAATTCATAAGCATAAATACATACCTTGCTTCAAAAAAAGCTTTTAGATATTCTATCGACAGCTTTTATGAAGCACTTTGCTATACATCTCTTCTACCCACCCTTGCATGCTGATCAGAATCTTTTTCTGACTTGTTTCTTCACAAGTGTAGATATGCAGTAGAAATGCAGCTATTACTTTGTTCTAATTTTTTTTAATGCATTGCTTCCTTTCTTATGTTTTTTTTTCCTTTGCATTTGTCTCTTTCATGACATTACACTCAGGAAATGGAGGGATCCAAAACTAAACCTGGACTAGACAGGGGCTTCCTGGGGCCCTGTGATGCTGCTGGATATGAAATAGGAGTCCTGGTGCTTATGAGCATCCAGCTAGCACTGAATGCTGCAGCTACCATGCACGTGGGTCTGTGTTAGAGCCTCTGATGTGACCAAACAGCAGTGGAAAAAGGGAAGAAGATGGAGAGGGAGTCAGTCCATATTCTCTGGGTTGTGGTTCCCTCAGCAGCCCTGATTAAGCCAGATTTTCTTAATATGAACAAGAGGCTGTAGGAAAGATATAAGATTTTTGTTCTACAGTACTCTCCTGTGGCTGGTGGAGAGTGCTAATAACTTCCTGTTTATCTAAATTACCCAAACCCCAGCAGTCCCCTCTCACTTCTACCCAGACCATTAGTGGTGCCCTTTGAAGTGATTCTAACACTGAAGTAACCAGCAAAAATATGTGACAAAACAGAGAATTCTGAATCTTCTTCAGGCTCAGTCTGATCCTGTGGGTTTGTTGTTTATCTATGTCAAAATTCTAAAAATATAAGTCAAATTGCATGACATGCTGGCCATCAAGAACCCTACCTTCATTCTCAGCAGAAACATATTCCTGTTTCTCTTCGGCCAGATTATACTTTTGAGGGCTTCAGGGGAGTTAGATTAAACTCATAGTAGGTACTGAAGAAGAGTTTATTGTGGAATATGCAAAATTTTTTGTATCACATAAATTCACAAGGACTCAGAGTAACAATCAAGGAAAACATTTTGGTGTGTTTTGTTAGGCAGTCAAAACAGGAGGATTGTCTGCAGCATATGTTCCACTAGAAATCAAGGAAATATGGGCTGCTATTGTCATCTTGTTTATGTTGTCTCCACATCCTCCTTAGTGGTCTGTTCAGATGAACTCAATGTGAGGCCCTCCTAGTTAGGAATGTTGAGGACAGAGGTTATATATGACTAAATTCTTGGGAGTACACTATGTAGGTCCTCCTAAGACCTTCCAGAGTTTATGATTAAATAATGTGACTAGTACATGTGCCCATACCTCAAAGCACAAACCACCACCATATCCCTCAGTCCCAGAGTGATAAGGGTTGTCTATCTCTCTCTCTGTGTCTCTGGGGGTTACAAAACTTTTTCTGTTCCCCATTTTGCTTCTAGGGTTTTTGCTTAGTCATGAGATTATAACCAAAGATTTTAAACTGAAATCAGTTTTTTTTACTGGACTTTATAACATAACTGAGTGTAGATAAAAGATTAAAGAAAAAAACACTATTGCTCTAAAATAAAAATGCTGATACTGTTAAACTAAAATCACACACTTGAGAGGAAGAAAGTAAGTTATAGGGGAGCAATTTTTATATGCAGACTGAGAAGGTTTTAAATCCCCAAGACTAATTGTTTCACTTGTTTGGAGAAATATTGAAACAGAGTTAGACACACAAACACATCTATATTAAATATATTTATAAATAAATTTTTCTGTTAGGGTGAGTTTAAGATGTAGTGTTCTATGAAAGAGAAAAGCTCTGTCCTCTAAAGGAAGTATGAAATTAAATTAAAAGCCTGAAGCTACCCTTAGATGGGTAAGAGTAGTGTAATCCTCTATGGAAAATTTCAGAGCAAAGCAGGTTACACTCTCCCCTATCTCATGCTGTGCTGCATCTTCCCTTCTACATATTATATAAAGCATATAACAGGAAGAGCTCTGACGTTAAATCTCAAACCACAGGGTTCACCTTTTCTTTATTCTTACTTAGACTTACAGCAAACCTCACTTTCAATATATGCAACAGAGACAGGTCAGATCTTGGATCTAACACTGATTTTTACTACTCCAAGAAATAGACCTAGGGGATAGGTGGAAGGGTGGTTGAGGCCTGGTCGAGAAATGTGTGGAGCTGGACTTGCTCCTTCTACTACCTCCCAGGAGAAAGGGGAATAAAGGATAGTGCCTGGTGCCTGGGAGGAGCTACTCTTCCTCCTCTCCCCAGCACTACACACCAGCCCACTGGCCACAGAAAGACAAACCATCTTTTCAAGGCTCTAGTATCATAAACAGGGGTAAGAGAGAAGGACAGCTGTCATTTTTCCTGTAAATGCTTTCGTAAGCATTTGCCTATATTGGCCGTGACTAAATCAATCATCTATAGGAGCATGTCAATATTACTGTACAACTCAATTGCAATTGCTGAAGCTTTCTCTTAGAGAGAACAAGGCAGTCAAGTTTCTCATAATAGTGTTGACAGAAATGTCTGTGGGCAATTGTTCAAGCTGTCATTGATTTATCTGAAGTACAATCTATTTTTGGCCAAGGCACAGCTCAATGTGATCTAATTTGCCTTTTTTTTTTCGTGTTGATAACATGTTTATTGGCATTAGTCCAATCTGATGGGAGTTTCCTTTTGGGAAACTCAGCAGGTATTTCTATAAAAAGTCCAAACCATTGTGCTACTTCATTTGGAACATTTAGTACTACAGAGTCACTGTGTAGAAGCTGTTCCTGCTACACCTCTTTTCAGCAACTGTCTTCAAAAAAAGGCCAAGCATCTCTCCTCCTTTCTTAGTTGTGCGAATGATCTTCTGGCCTTCGTGTTTGAGCTCTGAGTTTGAGATTTTCATACCATATAAGAAAAGCATGAAAGGATCCACAGAGGTAAAATATGAGATTTATTGTAGTTTGCTCATGAGCACAAGAGGCACACCTTTTACTGGTGCAGATGGTAAACAGGAATGGTCAACAGATCCTTATTTTGTTCCAGCATGGTGGTCCTCCCTTTTATACCTGGTTGTCTGAGTTATCTGGGGACTCTTGAAGTGGTTCTGGAATGTGGTCTTCTTTCACTTTGCCAGCAGAACTAGAAAAATATATGTCCTGTTGTTCGTTGCTGTTACTGAAATAACATGACATTTGCACATTTTCAAAAACTGAATGCACTTTTCTCCCCTTTTTTTAAAACCTGAATGATTTTTAGTAAGACTGGGTAACGTAGTCATGGACATGGCTGGCATCCATAGGCATCCATCCACAGCTGACATCCACCCATTTTTCCAGAAATGATTACCAATATTTTTTAATAATACATTTCCTGATATTGAACACATTTTACATATTATGCCTCTGTTCTTGGAGGTTGTAAACAGGGTCAAGAGCTTCCACATCTCATAGAAGATATTCTGCTGCCCTGGCTGTGATTCTCTTAGTCAGCGAATGCTGCCTCTTAAATTGACTTGCTTGTTATGCACATCAGTTGGAGATCACTTTCTAAGAAGGCATGTGTTTGGGGAATTTCTTTTAGCGGACTAAACAACACCTCTGACTGCTCCTTTTCATTGAGATGTTCCAGTTCACAAAGTGAATACTTTTATGTGTTTCCTGAGTTGCTTTTTGAAAGTAATAATTTCAAATGCTACTTGCCCAAATTCTTCATTCTACTGTTTCACCTGAGCAGTGGCTACACCTTCCATTAGCAGTATGATTTCATGTTGAGGTATTTAACTTATTTTGAAAGAGGCTAAATGTTTTTTTCTTAGAAAAACACCTATACTATGGTGCTTTCACTTTGAGTAAGTGTTGTATTTCACCATAATATTTTATAATTGTTATAAACAGCATAAAAATTACAAAAAAAGTTATGAACTATGCTGATGAACATGAACTATGTTTTGATTTTTAGTAAAATTTAATGTTCTAGTTGTATAGAAACTGGATATAAACCACTATAGACTAATACTTAGTATCAGCTCAACTCTTAGTTGTATAGATTTGTACCATGAAAGACAGTGAAGTCATTTGAAGTTTCTGGAGAACTTAGAGATTTTGTAGAATTTTATTTCTTAAAAATCTATTTTTAATAAGCAAGACACATTTACACTCATTTAAAAAATAATTTTGGAAATTTGGTGTTAATGTAATTATTGACAGGTAGAATCACACTTGTTATAATGTCTTCTGAATAAATTGTTTAGGAATGTTTTCATTTTGGTATTTCAGGTAACAAGTCCTGAATTTAATATTTTACTGTTTACTGGCTGGGAGATTTGAAACCTTCCCAACAGCAGAAACAGATATTGGAGGGCATAACATTTTGCTTTTTTCCCGTTAAGTTATCAGGTTTAATGAAATGAATTTTCATTATAGTCTCTTTTAATTTCTCTTCTGTTGCATTACATCAGTGTTATAACTGCTCTGATTTAGTGAAAAATGAAAAAAAACTCAAAGAAATCCCCCAAACACCCTAAAACATCCAAGTGAAAAACTTCTTTCCAGTTGTTGAAGGCATGCTCTCAAGTTATACTTTCAAGATTTGGCTTGCTGTTACTGGTGCGGGTTGTCGATCTTTTAGTTTACAGAATGCTATTTGCTGGAGCTTCTTGCCTTAATGGAAGTGGTAAGATGTGATTATGCCTCCTTAAAATCCTTTAGAGCCTTCTGACTTGCAGACACTTGCCTTTTGCTGCTCAGAGTAATGATTCTCTGTCCAAGACAACCAGCAACTTCTCAGTTCCCACTGATTTTTTGGCATTTGGAACAATATTTCCTCTTAAAGTCTCAAAACTAATGGATCAAACAGACCTTGAAAGCTTTGTTATTCTCTTTAAAAGAGGACTCTCTTATTTCTGGAGGATCTGGAACTTTTCAGGTGGAACATAAAGCTTGGGGAAGAGGATACGTTATTTTTAGGGTATTTTAGATGCTTCCCGAATACTGAGGCAGTGACTGCTCTGGTTCTTATGTTTTTGCATTTCATAGTAGTGATACCACTCCTAAACAATAAAAAGACAATTAGAGTCCAAAATATACAAAACAGTGTTCAACATAAGCTTTCATTTGAAAACATGTCTTTCTGTGGCCTCTGTAATGCAAACAAGAAATACAAGTCAAGAAAGCAAAGTATGAAAAGGCACTGATAGAAAAATTAGCAGTGCTTTACTAATGTTGAGAAATGGGAGCCTGGTCCTAGCTTTTGAATTACCGTTATGCTGGTATTATTCTACTGACTGTGGGAAACTTATTCCAAATTTGCTTGGTATCAGTGTTGAATATCCTTCTGTGTCTTAAGTTAATTGCTAGGGAGCAACGTCAATGGGATTGCTGGAGGACTGTAAAAGAAAGCTGTAAGAGCAGCAGAAGAGCATTTAGTTAGTCTTAATATGTTTATGTAATGAACACAGTCTGAAAGCATTCAGTTGTGTCTATTTTATCCCTCGTGCTTTGTAACTATAAGAGTTAATTTGAGAAATTTAGCACACTATAGGTAGGTGCAAGGGGGTGTAAATTCTAGTAGTAACTACTTTACTACAGCACAGTGAGCATATAGTTCTTTATAGTAAATTCTTGCTAACATGTGGTCTTGCAGGTAGTGTTTCAGAGGAGTAGTTATTCTGGTCTCCCTGCATTTCCCACAGCTATGTCTCAGCAAAACCCAGAGCACACGTCCTCCCCCTTGATTACTCGGTGATTAGGATCCACTTCATGATTACTTAGCTTTAAAATGTGATTATCCTTCAAGATGCAAGAAGCCTCAAATTTAGACACAGTTGGAAACAGTATGTTTTGTTTTTTTTTTTCCAGTAAAACAACAGGGACAACATGTTTATAGAAATATTGGCACACTGTTCCCAGCAACAATACACATAGTCCAGCTGGTCGGCTGGCGGTTCCATGCTGCTTCTAGAGGCACAGCTGGAGACTTGATAAAGAAAACCTGTTTCTTCTAAGAACTACAGAGAAAACAAGCTGATTTAATGGTGATAGCAGTCACCTATCATACTTTCTGTAAAGAGAATAAGAATAGTTCCACTTTATGAATAGATTTTCACACCTGGTTTCCTTAAAAATAATCCTCTTTTCAGAAAAAAAAAGGTTACTTGTGCAATTGCTGAATTACACTTTTTGAAAACACTGACTCAGCAGGATGTTAATGTCATTTTCTTCACCATACAATTAATGGACAAATCACAGGTTTTGGGAACAGCCTTTGCTAATTGCAGAAGATAAACAAAAAAGACAAGCATGCTCTGGGGTCTGAGGAACTATGTTCTTTAGCCTCACACATTTGGTATTAACTGATTCACTTAAGAAATTTCAGTTTAGTATTTCAGTCTGCATCTGCAGACAATCAACTCTCTCCTTTTTAATGCAAAGGGATCCTTCTGGCCATGTTTGCTGCCACAAACAAAATATCTCAAGACAAACCTTTGAGTATTCTAATCTACATGTGTCACTTTGCAAAGTAAACAGTGTACTGGATTAATAATTTAAAGAAACTTCTCATAGCAACTGATAATTTTCTGCTGTAACAGATCACTGGGAAAATGCTGATGCTATAAAATGAAATGCTCTCTAGTTGGCTAGCAAGTAGGTGAGTGACTGGGTTTCTGGGTCAGGGTGCCTTCAGTCTGCTCAGCTTGTTGCCTGTCCTAATCAGAGCCCAGCTTTTTCTTGCAGCAGTTCATGTCCATTTCTCTATTTCTTCTTCAGAGATTGACTATATATACATTTAAATTATATATATATATTTATTCATTCACTACAATAATCAAAAATATATTATAAATTTGTACTTTTAAATACGTGATTTTGACCAAATGGATCTCACACACAACTTTTATGGTATCATGTCAAACAAATCTTAGAATTTCATACCATACATGCAGCTCTTGGCAAACAATAATAAACCAATTAACTTTCTGTTCTTGATGAATATGAAACAAGATAGGGCAGATACACACACATATAAAAGACTGACATAAAATATTTAATGATAGTACATAAATACTTTTTTCTCCACAAATGATCTCACTTATCTTTTCTTGATCAAGATTGAAATTTTATTTATATGATTAAGTAATAAAATTCACATAAAAATAACAAGCAATATTGGAAGTACACCTTACTGCTTGTCAGTTCCCGTATTCCTGATGAACTTAGTTAATTATTGAAAAAGTTTTATTTTAAATTCTCTTTGCTAGATTAATTTTCTGGCCTGAGATAAAACACAGGGACAGCTAGCATGTTCTCTGTGCCACTTTAAAGCTACCAGTTTTATTTTGTGTAGCCATATGTTCAGTGTAATCATAGTTAAAAAGGTGGGCAAGAACAAATCACACAGCAAGGAGATGGAGTTTGGAGGTGCTGCTGATTCTGGCACTAGACCAAGAGGTCCTGGTTGAAGCTGAGGTATCCTGGTAAGCCTGAGCTGTGATTAAACAAGCAATGGACTCCTGGCACTTTGGGAGCCACAGAATTTAATGTGTTTAATCTAGAAGATGGCAGAACAATTTGGGATTCAATAGGATGTATTTTATTTTCACTAGAAGATATATATCTTTAAACGTGGGTTGCTGGATTACAGCAGAAGTGAAAGTCCAGTGGCATTTGGAGTTGACATGTCATTGGCTTCAAGCCAATAGGTCCATTATTAGCTTTTTGGCTGAGGCCTGGCTGTATGACAGTAGTTTACAGCTAAAGACTAAGGTGATACTTCATCTAAGACATGCATGTTAAACTAAGAGGCATGAATCATGCTGAAATCATGAAGACATGTGGAGGCAAATTTAGCTAGCAACCATAGACCGCTCAGCTGAACTGAAATAATATTCAGCCATTCTTCTCTACTCACAAAGCAGAGAATATGTTGTAAAACAGAGGCACTCTTTTTTAATCTCTGAAAGCTAAGAAGAGTATTAGAAACAGGAAATCAGATTCCACACAGTTCTGAATTATTTCCATGACTTTCCTGCACAGATTGTCATAGCATGGCCAGTAGTATAGTTGACAGACTGGGTATGCTGGGTGTTTAGCAACAAAAGTTTCTGTTGAGGCAATATAAAGTTGCAAGTTTTTAGTCTGTCAGCACAATCTATGCCCTTTCTAACATAATTCTGACAGAATTAGATGTGTCTGAATTGAAAGGCCAATAGGCTTCAAAGTCTGAATTGAAATGTGCCCAAGTGGCATCAAAAATAATGCAGAAGTCCTGATCACAAACGGATGCACCCATGGGAAGTTTTTAGTGGGATGGAAAGATAATGTTGTGCAAACAACCCAAGAAATTTTTAGATTCTGTTGGTAAAATTTTTTAAGTGAAAAGGTTAGAATAGCCAGACAGGTCTATGTTAGGAAAAACTCATTCCCTAACTACTGTACCAATTAGTTTTCATGTAAGTTGAAAGTGCATTCTTAATAGTATGAAATTCTGTTAGCTCTTTTAAGAAATATATAGTTTAAATTGAATACTGCAAAATTATGGCTAAGTCAGTATAAATAAAGGTCCCTAGCTCATTGCAAGGAAGAGGACAGGGTCCACCATGAAGATAGGGACCTTTTTTATCTTGGAATTTTAAAGCTCACTGCAGTAACACCAGCCCCTCCAGGATCTCTGTGAAACCCTCTTATACCCTCAAAGATAAGTAATGGTAGCAAGACCAACCCCAGCAACATCTAGATGAAGAAAGAAGCATATGGATGGTGACAACATAAATTAGTAGTTTGTTTTAAAAATATTAGTACATATATGTTAAGTACTGATTTGTCAAATCTTGTTATATCTGAATGCTTGAAAGGTGTAATAAAGATTGACCATATTTAGTGTGCCTCAATTTGAATGGAATACCTCATGCACATGAATAAATAATTACAGTGAACTTGTGAAAATTTCATGACATCTATTGGACTTTCTGCCTGCAAAAAACCTGGTGGTAAATGTGGTTGTATATTGTAATTTACACTTTAGTGACCAGAGGAAGATGAAGAACACAAACAGCAGAGTTAGGACTGTGGACCTCAGAACAGTTCCCTCAAGCTTATTTAGGGAAACTGTGAACAGAATCCAATTAGAGGCTGTCATGGGTAAGTGCACTCCAGAAATATGATGAACTTCTGAAAAAAAACTTACTGAAAACTCAAGAACATATCCACACACAGTGATTTTATAGAAAGAATAATTTTGACAGCATTCCAGCTCAGGAAAACAAGAAACTTCTCAATGAACTAGCGGATACAAAGCATAGAAGAAGTGGAGACAAAGACAGCAATACATCTGAATGTTCTTCAAGCATTTAGTGAAAACATCAGAAAAGTCAAAGCTTGCCTGGAACTAAAGGTAGCCGGGGATACAGTGAGAAGGGATTCTACAAGCAAGGTGGTAGCAAAAGAAAGTTGACACATGTGATTTCACTGATGAATGGAATGGTTAATTTGGTGATGGACAATTCTGAAAAGGCTGAAATATTTGTTGAATATTTTGCCCCAGTCACCACAAAGACTGTACCTACACTGCCTGTAGGAGATGGGGAAGGAAGGTAACCAACAGACAGGATGCAACAAATTAAAAATGACTTTAAAAAGCTGTGTGTATTTGTGGGCTGGATGATATTCACTGAAGTGTGATTGCAGGATGACTGTCTGTTACCTACAGAAACGTCATAATGATTGGAAGAAGTCCTTGATGATAAAAAAGGTTATGCTCATTTCTTTAGAAGGTGCAAAAGGGAGGCTCTGGACTGGAAAGGCTGGTCAACCTAATTTGAGACCGGACACCATGTACTTCTGCAATCCATTTAGAAGCACTCTAAAGACAAGAAAGTCCTTTAGGAACAATAATCACAAATTTAGTAAGGACAAGTCTTGAGCAACTTGACTGTCTTATATGATTAAATAGTTGGCTATGAGGGCAAGGGGGGAGCAGTGAAGACAGATACCTTAGCTGTCATAAGGCTTTTGACAGAAGCATGTGTTGCATGAAGTGTGTGTTAGGTGGGATGAAAACTGAATTGACCGTTGGACTCAAACAATAGGAATCAATGGCTTGATAACTAATTGGCAGCTGATAACAAGTACCTCAGGAGTAAATACTGGGGCTGATATTCTGGAATATCATGATTATTATTTCAAATTATGAGACAGACCATATAACCAGAAAATTTATAGGTGTCATTAAATTTGGATAAGGTGGTTGACATGTTAGCAGTTGAGATTTGGTCTGGAAGGATTTTGAGAGGCTTGAAGACTAGGCAAACAGAAACTTTATGAAGATCAACAAGAAGAATAAAGTTCTAGGCCTAGGGCAGGATAACAACAGGCATCATTACAGGCTGAAAACTGACCCCCTAAGTTGCAAATTTGTTGAGAAGTCTATGATGGACATAAAGCTGAATATAATCCAACAGCATTCTCTACAGACTACAAAATGTTCTCTATAACAAACTAGTTATTGAACAGGAAGGCATGTCAAAAAATTTGAGGAAGTCATTGTTACCCTCCACACGGTACTGGCATGGATGCACATGAAATATTCTGTACAGTTTCAAACCATCTCACTCAATCTAGAAACTGGAAAGAATCATCCAATCACTGAGATGATTAGAGGCCTAGAGAGTACGACTTGTGAAGAGAATTTGAGGTTGATATGCCTATTTAATCTAGCAAAGAGGAGGCTAAAGGACAGTGTAACCACAGTCTAAATGTATTTCAGCATGCATTATAAAGCAAAAGTAAAATCTTCTCAAAAGTGGCAGATGTATATGAAAAGAGCCAGAGGCTGAATATTTGTGAAGGTTAGGAAAAGCTTCTTTACTTAGTAAAGGTGGGATAATGTAGCATTGGGGACAATGAAATGTAGCATTGGGGAATCTGTCCTTGGAAGTTTTCAAGGCGTAGCTAATCAAAGCTGCAGCTGATGTAACATACCATTGATTAAACTCATAGTTTTAAGCAGGAAGTTGGACCAGAGACTTCTGGACTTCTGGTGAATATTTCTGTGATGAGCTTCTGCTGTGGACTTAGATTCTGTTCAAATTCAGATGAGTGTGTCTTTACTTGGTCTATCTGAAGCTGTTGCACTGAAGAAAAGCAGTAGGAATTCACTTCAGATTACCACTGTCCTACGCACTTTGCAACATGATCTGAGCACACACTATACTACATGCCAATGCCAGAATTACAAAGTAGTGAGAAAGTGTTACAAGTTCATAGGGGAACCTGTTCCTGTTTAAACAAATGACAGTTTCACATGCTTAATACTTATGGGGAGAAAGAAAAAAAAAGGACCAAGGAGACTAGATACAGTGTGATCTGATTATGGATTCTTCTGCCTGTTGCTAGCAAATAAAAAATAAGCTATATAATTAATGATCAAGCAAAGTAGTTTTGTGATTACCCAGTAATAGTCCAGATCTCTTCTATGTCTACATCATACTGTGTTTCTTCATAGCTATGAATGACATGAAAATATTCACACCTGGTATCATGTCATTGTAGTTAAGGAGGCGGGGTGTATTACCAGTAATAATTAAGCATAAATTACACTGTACTATATGCAATTAGCAACTAAATCCTATCCTCTATCTCAGCCTTTGTTTTTTGATCACTCTTGTTAATTACTCTGATTTATACTTTCACTTCCTTTTTAAATTTTATTTTATTTGCTACAAATTCTGATTCTATATGGACAGCAGTTTCAGAGGCTGTTCAAACTTTGGCTTAGGTTGATGCAGCTGTATTTCACCTGGCAGATAATATTGCTGAGTCAGTTTAGTCCTGAATTCCGGCATAATTGGGTTGAGCAATTTGAGCTGGTAGATTAACCAGGGCAGAAACAGCAGGAGTTTGGCCTTGTGACAATGATCCTTCAGACAATCTTCTACAATATATCAAGGCATGGTGTTTTTCCTATTCCCTGGGTGGAGATAGGATACTTTGAATCCAATTATTTTTCTAGATATAATCCTTAACTCTGCAACAAAATGCTGCCCTTGATATGAGCTGTCATAAAACTGCAGTTTAATCAATAGTGAGTGATGAAGTCATGTTTAAAGTCAATTGTCAGAATATGAGTACCTTCCCAGAAGATGTCTAGAAACTCCTTAACTATTCTGTTTGACTCTGAAGAAGCCTACAAGTATCTATACTACGTTGCAAACCCCGCTATGAGGATGGGGTTAACTTCCTGTCCAGCTGCCAGAAGTAATGTTTAGATACTTGGCATAAGTACTAGACATGCATCTAAACCAATTAAGCAACTCCTACATTCTTACCATCCTACAGGTTCCCTCTGTTTGCACTCATTATCATTAGGGAACACACCTAGTTGGAGACTAACCCAGGGGAAAAAAAAAAGAGGTTTGGTTGTAATAACATAGCAAAAAGAACAGATGGGGGGATGAAAACAGCTACCTAGTGACAGATGAGAAATGCTTATATTAATGCAGCCAATGAAGAAATGAATACTCAGGTTTTCTTTTTGTATGTATGTGCCAGAATAGTTTTAAAGGAGATCTATTGCAAAAGACTCCTTGGGTCCCAAGGAGGACCACTATAATGGTCAAATCCTAGGACAGCTTGACCATGAAGAGCGGCTGAGAGAGTTGAGGTTGTTCTGCTCTGAGAAGACTCTGAGGAGACCTTGTTGTGGACTTTCAATGCTTAAAGGGAGCTTATAAGAAAGATGGGGGAAAACTTAGAGTAGAGCCTGTAGCAATAGGACAAGGGGCAATGGTTTTAAATTAAAGGAGAAATTTAAATTAGATATGAGGAAGAACTTTGTTTTCACCTGGGGCGTAGTCAAGCACTGGAATAGGTTGCCCAGAGATGTAGTAGATGCCCCATCCCTGGAAACATTCAAGGTCAGCTTTGATGAGGCTCTGAGCAATCTAATCTAGTTGAAGATGTCTCTGATTACTGCATGGGGGTTGGGTTGGACCAGTTGACCTTCATGGTCCCTTCCAACCCAAACCGTTCAATGATTCTATGATTCTAAGAGACAGTTCAATGTCCTCCTCCTTGTACAGAAACACTCGGTTGCCCAGGAGAAGCTGATTTTTCAGTTCTGATTGCATCAATTAGTAAGCTGTAAATCTGCTGAAGGAATGGTGTTCAAGCTGACCATGTGACATACATTAACTCACCATTTAATTAACAAATGTGTGACCATCACCATCTAAACTATTGGAACACACAGCTGCAGTACGTAAAACCACTTGCCTTAGACATGTCCTTCACGCTGTGACCTATTTACCTCTATTATCCCTTAGATTTTGTATTTAGAAATCAACAATTTTAATTTATTTCCTTCAAAGAAACTGGTTGTTTTGAAAAGCACTTACAATTTCTCCACTGAGCCTTCAGGTAAATATATGATTAATTAAGAATGCTCTTTTGAAAGCTCTCACAGAAGATTTCAAAAGCTCTGAAGAAATTAGTACTTATATCATCATTGTGATTTGGTGGAAGACCTTATTTTTTTTCCTGATTAAGAATATTAAACTTGTAGAATAAATACTTTGTCAAAGGTCCAGAAACAAATTCTATCTGAGTACAGATTTGAAGTTCCATCAGAAGCAATTAGTTCAACCATTTCATGTTCATAGGAAAAAAACTCACCTAGACTTCAGCTGGGCAGACTTTGTAACTTGACCATAACTTTTTAGAAAACTAGAACCTTAGATAAAGACTTGGAAAGATGCATTTCAGTCCTCCTCTGCAGGCTATAGTCTTGCTCTTTGAGTGCAGAAAGCTGTATAATTGTGCAATGCACAAATAGGATTGTGCAAAGGACAACAAAAGTTAATACTATTTTAAGGTGATTCTTCCACCAAGATCTGAATTCAGATGAGTTTTGGGTGTGTCTGTAACAGCATATGGGGAGTATGTTCCTCATGAGAAGACATTGACTGCAAGATGGTCTTCTGCAAATATGAGTTAAGGGATTTAGAAAGGTTTGACCTCCTCTGCTGTCAGGAATGTACTGTAGAACCAGTCATTTGGACCTGCAAACGCAAAAATAACTCCTAAAGTGAGAAGACTTTCCTTTGTCAAACAAGAAAATTGAAGAGGTATTTGGTTATAAAAGAACACTGAGGAGACAGAACAACTAAGAAAAGGAGGAGACATTAAGGTAAGGTGAAAGGGTCTTGCAGTCTTCTTCACCACTGTTTCATCCAGGTAATGTTCAGATATGAAAATGCATCTCTTTAAATTCAACAGTTTAAGCAGTAATGTGTGTGTGTTTGAGAACAGGAAAGTAGCTGTAAAGGAGAATTGTAGACTTTTTCTGGTCAGTTCAATAGAGAAATATAGGTCTGTGAATTTAAAACCACAGCAAAGAACCAGCATAATTTTATCTGTATTATTCAACAGAATAATTGCACTTCACTTCTAAGGGGATTATAAATACGATAAAAAAGAAGACTGCAAAACAAAATCCTACTAAGATAGAGAAATTAACTGAAATTATAAGAAGTCAGTAGAGTAAAATTTTTATGAACAATTTAAGTATCTCAATAATGCTCAATAATCAGAGATGTATGTACAGAAGTAAAAAGGCCTCACAACCGAACCCCAAATCACCCTTATTCCAGGATGTTTTAAGAAAAAAAAGCTGTATTTCAATGAATGTAATATATTTTTATGTGGTGTTAATGAAATTAGAAAGATTGCAAACAGGATAAGAAGAAAGCAGACAAACTGGAGAAAGACAGGAGCAGAGACCAAGACTAACGTGATCACTATGGATAGGGTGAATGTACATTCAGGTCAGGAAGACTAAGGAAGGTATAAAACTATGGTACTATGTAATACAACAAAGAGGATGGCATTCAGTTTTTCTCCATGTCAACTGAAGAAAAGAAATATAAACCTGATTATTAACAAAGGAGATTCAGGGTAAATAATTGCAGTAATATTGGATGATACATTTCTGTTAAAAAAAAAGGTGATTTCCAATTAAAAGAAGTAACTGCTATATAGAATATGTTTAGAGATATAAGGATAGAAATGAAAATAAATTACTATATGCTGGTAGCTTATAAACTGCTTTTCTAAAAAAAAAATCTCTAAAATATCTTAAAATATAGAAAGTATTCAAGAAAAAGGCTACATGTCAGGCTACAATAATTCATTGGTATTGCAAGACACTAAGAAAAAAAAAATCATTTTCTCCACAGGACAAGAATAATTCTTTTTTTAGCATTCAGCAGAGATAGAGGCCCAGAAAGGAAGTCTTGAATACAAGAGGGACATTGGTGAAATAGCAGAAATTACTGATAAGGTTTTGCTTTCTGCAGTCATAGGCTCCCCTCCTAAGCATGAAGAGGAAGAACATCAAACAATAACAATTTGCCAAAAAAAGCTAAGAGAATCTACACTGCGTTGGACTGATCCCAAAGAAAGAAATTGGGCTGAAAGCTGGAAACCAACATAGGGTCGTGAAAGTGTTGAAAATATTAAGCAAGCTACCAAATGTGCAGTCTAGTCTTCTCAGCTTTGGCATTTGCCCTTAAACTACTGGTAACAGTCCTTTAGAAGTGTCTTTGTGGCGTGAAGATGACCCAAAAGGGACTGTCTGCCTGAGTTTACATGTCTTTATCAGGTAGACTATATTCCATTCATGCTGAGCATCTGATGGTCTAGTCTCAAATATCAAGACCATGTTGAAATTTAGGAAGAAATCAAAGTCTGAATGCCAAAATATGATCTTACTGAGTCATCAAGGTATCGCGTTGGAAAAACTGAAAAGCTAGAATGTCTATATAGAAAGGTATAGCTTTTCTATATTAATACAGATTTGGTTTTTTTCTATAGACTCTGTGTTTTCCAGAAGGACACTGTATACCAATATTTTTAATGACCTTATCCAAGGGTAGAACTTGAGGGAATTGTAATTATCCATGAAACTGTTTGAAAATAATAGACCATGACATATCCATGCAAGTTTTCCAAGTGTGTAGGGAATGCAATTTTCTTTCAAATAGTTGAGCACGTGACTAAGTGGGAAGTACAATTCTATTAAAAAAAAACATGCGTGCTGAGAGTACAGAGATTAAAGTGCTGTCAGCATAACACCTCAAACCATTTTACTGCTTACTCAACAAGGTCATTGTCTCATGCTGTTTGGCTGCTTCAGGAGCTTAAAAATCATAAGCAAGGCAATTTAGATCCCTTATTCATGAAAGAAGTTGGAATAGCAGAATGTAGATTGAAGATCGTAAAACAGTTTTCCACCAACTCCGGAAACAGCTGGATTTAGTTTTATTATATAGTACAATACAAACCCAAGTACCAAATGACAGACATGAAGGCATAAAACAAACCACTTAAAGGGACAAAAAAGATAGGAGTCACAGTAAAAGGGTAGTAGTAAAGTACTACAACTATGCTGGGGGCCTCTTAAATAACAAAGCAGGGGGAAGAGTGAGATAAGCATGATCACATTGTTACTGGTTAAGGTCTTCTTGATGATGGAAATTTAAATTCTTCTTGCAGTGATAATTAAATCTGTGATTATCACATCCTGTGTGCATGCTGAGTATGCTTATAGAGGCACCCCTACACACACGTTTATAAGGAGAAGTACTTATGATGGATTAGTGTTGAATTTATTTCAGATGATCTGTTCATGTTCACACAAATCCAAGACTGTTCAGGATCTCAGTGTTCAACAGAAAACTGTGCTTCAAAGCAAGTAAAGGAGTTTAGCCTCTGTTGTTTCAACATATTCCAGCAGCACAGCAGGTTGCTAAACATTGTCCTGTATGTGAGTGCATAAATAGCTTTCTTCCTCCTTGTGTAGTAAATTGACTGTGTAAACTGAATCTCTAGATGATACTAGTGTGAAAACAGAGTAATTCATTTTATCATTTTCACAATTACAGTCTAATTAGCTGTTGTGCGCAAATGTCAGAAGGGTTTTATTCCTCTCTAGGTCTGTAAATGTTAAATATTACCAGTCATTATTGTGCACTTGCTACCATGACCCTTCTGACTGAAAACTAGCACTAGGCATATCTTAATCTCTGAAAGTAATTTGTTCTTGATTTTAAACTTAGATGCTTTTTGTGGTTAAGCTAGGATATCTAAATGATCAATTCTGAGTGAAAAATCTCCTTGACTGTTTTTGTAAGTGGATTTCTATGTAAGTGATCATTCACCAATCAAGAGTTACTCATAATGTACAAGCAGCCTTTGTGCCTTTTCTGATACTTTTTACAATTTACTTTTTGTTCATTTACCCTACAAGTCAGATTTTCTTATATGTACTTCTAAAGTTTAACCTCAAATTTGTCTCTTTAGGATCCCCACCTCCCAAGCAAAAAACCCAAAAAAACAGAACAGGGGGAGTTTTTACCTCTGCTGTCAAAACCAGCTGAATTAGGATTGAAGATTCTGTACCATTTGCCAAGTCGATGCCTTGAATGTGGTGAAGGTCATAGAATCATAAAACCACCAGGTTGGAAGAGACCCACTGGATCATCAAGTCCAACCGTTCCTATCAGACACTAAACCATGCCACTAAGGACCTTGTCCACCTGTGCCTTAAACNTCAACATCCTAAGATGTCCAGAGCATACAGCTTGGGTAGCATTGAATATTTGATCAATATCATGCATTTTTTGTTTAGGGAGTATTGTGTTAATGAAAACATATTTTATGTAATGTATTTACTCAGAACATTTATGTTTTTTTTTTCCTTAAAGAATAATTATATTAAGTACTAGTTACTGGGGTTACACCATTTTTTTTTTAATTTTTTACCTATTATTAACATATTTCATAAGAACATATTCATTCATGGATATTTTAAGAAAAATAAAATTGTCCAATGTTATAACTCTCTGAAGGAAAACAAGCAATTCCTAGCACTGGAGTAAATTAAGTATAGAGCTCTAAAAAGTAATACTATAATGAGGTCTTCATATAGGCAAAATATCCCAGTGGCTTTTCAGCTAGGTGAAGACACAAGAGTAAGAGCCTTGACCTCATTACCAAATGTTAGATTTTTTCAGCCTTAAATATATGGAAAATATTAACTCTATGCTTTACTTCCAGTTACTCTGCTTCTTATAGCTACCTATACATTTATCCTTCAGTACTAATGTGACAAAGAACATTACTCCCAAGAGGATTTGGGACCCAAATCAACATATTTAGTGGATTCAGTGAGGTTAGGAGGCTAGTCACCCCAAGTCATTCTCTGCAGG
>WAAB01023669.1:0-32535 GCA_013389865.1 Piaya cayana | reverse complement strand
GTCTGTTTGGAGAGCTGCCAGGAGGAGAGGGACCTGGGGGTGTTGGTCGACAGCCGGCTGAACATGAGCCAGCAGTGTGCCCAGGTGGCCAAGAAGGCCAATGGCATTCTGGCTTGTAACAGAAACAGTGTGACCAGCAGGTCCAGGGAGGTTATTCTCCCTCTGTACTCAGCACTGGTGAGACTGCTCCTCGAATCTTGTGTTCAGTTCTGGGCCCCTCACCTCAAAAAGGATGTTGAGGCTCTGGAGTGAGTCCAGAGAATAACAACAAAGCTGGTGAAGGGGCTGGAGAACAGGCCTTATGAGGAATGGCTGAGAGAGCAGAGGTTGTTTATCCTGGAGAAGAGGAGGCTGAGGTGAGACCTCATTGCTCTCTATAACTACCTGAAAGGAGGTTGTGGAGAGGAGGGCGCTGTTCTCTTCTTCCAAGCAGCAGGGGACAGGACAAGAGGGAATGGCCTCAAGCTCCGCCAGGGTAGATTTAGGCTAGGCATTAGGAGGAAGTTTTTCACAGAAAGGGTCATTGGGCACTGGAACAGGCTGTCCAGGGAGGTGGTTGAATCACCTTCCCTGGAGTTTTTTAAGGGATGGATGGATGAGATGCTGAGAGGCACGGTTTAGTGTTTGGTAGGAATGGTTGGAGTCAATGATCCTGTGGGTCTTTTCCAACCTGGTGATTTTGTGATTCTACAGCAATTAAGAAAGATGTACCACCTATTGCCCTATCATTTTCAACCAAATCCACAGTTGTAACAGGAGCCTCTTCTGCAGCAGAGATTTGGAGAGCCTGTCCCAGCAGGACCACACAGTCCTACAAAATGTTTCCTCTTGGAGGTGGGTTCTTCAATGGGTCCAGCTTTTATACCATTAAATAGACAACTTATATAATTCTAAAAATGTGTAGAATCTGGTCCAATTACTCATTGTCCCTCCTTCTTGAGCGTGGCCAATGCCCCAAGAGAGGAGATAAGGAGACGACTGGATATCTCTTATTTTTAAAGCAAGGGGTCTTTTGAGGTGCAGCATTCCTGCATAGTTCTTCTCTTTTCATACACTGCTCAGTTCTCCTGTGGATTTATTAGCCAGGTGTTGGTGATCTTTTCTTATTATGCATATGCTGGCGAAGCTACAGTTAAGGTGGAATGACCCAGTTTTACTAATAATGCCAACTGTGATACATTTTCTCACACTCTCTGTATTAAGAATAGCACAGCAGAGCACAATTCTATAATTCTATTTTGGGTAATAGCAATGTAAGAATTTGCAGATTAAACAGTAGACATAGTAACACAATACGAATTATCCATATATTTCTTCAGTCCTGTTGATCAGGCCCTGTCACTTTAAGTGCTCAGTTCAGTTACCCGTGCATGGGTGCCTAGAACCAGGCTGAATGGTCTAATTTGGTCAGTTAAGGTAAGATCTTGTCAAATAGAAACTTCCAGCACTACCATAAGAACAAATATTTGCCTAATGGTAATTAGCATAGTGCCATTAAAAAAAATTGTTCAGTGAAACATTTTTAATTTATAGCAGTTGGAGCTATTTTCTCAAAAATTTTCTCAAAATTTTTTTTAGCATTAGTGATCTTTAAAATGATTTGGGATTAAACCCAAATGAAAGAAATTTGTACAGTGTACAAAATGAGAGGTATCCTACCTTTAGTATGGCAATGTCCATTGAACCACTCAAAGACAAGCTGCATGTGAGCAATTCTGTTAATAACTCCTGATTTCTGGGTTTAATACCATGACTGTTTCAAATTGCCTGTGCTTCAAATCAGAAATATATGTATCAGTCCATATGAGACTTTCTTTAATTTAAATAATGTTTTCAATCAGTCTTTGAAGAGTGCAGGGCCATTTATTTTTTGTTTTGCTTAAAGTGAGTTTAAGACTTTCTTCTTGTCATATCCTAGATCAATAATAGTCTTCTGCTGTTAAGTAAACTATAGCAAAAGTCAGTCCTTAAACCCTTTCAAGTTTCTCCATTCTCTTCCAATTAGTGACCCTGCAAGAAAGACAAGGGCAATAATGTGTTTGACAGTGTTCGGAGGGTTAATAACTAGTGCACTTTTGTACATCATTACCATAACATCTGAGCAGCACAGCTTTTAACATCTTCAGATGCAGAACCCTTGAGGCTTTGAGTTCTTCAAGATTATATAGAGTTTTCCAGTGTGCTCTTCATCAAGCAGCAGCAATTTGGAGAATTTTTTGACATGTGTTCATCCCACTTAAGGCATCCAAGATTAGATTTCTATAAAATTGGAAGCAGGAGCAAAGCATGGTCATTGGACAAAGCAATATAGACTGACATATGCTTATACATCTTGAATATTCCTACCAAGAAAAATAAGTAGTTCACTCTACTTGAACTGTCATACACAGAGTAGATGATAAGCAAGCAGATTCACTAGGTGAATTGGGTTCCTCCTGGGATAATTTTTTTTTCTGCCTTGCAGACTATTGTTGCCCTTCTATAGCTGGCAGAAGCTATGTAGTCTTAAGCAAGCTAAGTAGCTACCCCCAAACTTGCCATTTACTAATATTTATTATTTATAGGTGTTTATATTTTCTATTTATCTCTGCAGCAAATTGTTTCCTGCATATTTTCCCAGAGAAGGCCACAGTTCTTAATCCCTGTCCCAAGGAACCGGCAAACTGATCTGCAATTACTAAGGAGTGTGTAAACCTGGCAATTAGTAATTTTGTGCAAAGAGGCTCCATTAAGTCCCCAAAGAGCTTCACAAAGAGAGACAATAGAGACTGGAAAATTACTAATCCTGAACTGTCAAGTGTTTAATTCCTTAAGTGGAGTTCCATGTATGTGTGTGTGTGTGAAAATGATTTCTCTATGCATTTGACAATTACGTCTCTTACAGAGATTTTTGTGTGTTTGTTTGTTTTTTTATTCCAGCTAGAGTATATCTCGCCTATCATTTGACAATCTAAACATACTGCGGTTGCTGGCATACCCATCAGCAATACACAATCTCCCTTATTTTATGTTTTAGACTATGAAGTGGAGTAAAGAAGTGCTTGGCCCCAGACGCCTCACTGTGATCCACTAATTAAAGAATAATGGATCTGCACTCTTATGCAATAGCACCAGAGTCAAATCTATGACCCAGTTAGGTTTGTAAAGATCACTTGAGATACCCATGTAATTTCCCAAACTAAATTACAGGAGGGAAAAATTGTAGGCCTCAGCATTTTAAAACCAGAATAGTCCCTTTAAGGAGACTCTGGCTAAAGGGATACAGAATCTGTGGTCATATCACAATCTTCGTTAAGTCATCAGCTTCTGACAGAAGTAAACATATGTGGGGTTAAAACCATGTATTTTTTTCTTAAGAAAATGAAAATTCATGCTCCCAATCTATGGATTAAGCCTTCAAATGAATGCAGAAATATGCTAAAGTATAAGAATAAAAACATTGCTATATAGACAAGAAGAGGAGGTCCAAATTATATTTTATGGCAATTGGTAATGTTAAAATTTGTAGAGATTGGGTCTCATTGTATTTCCACTGTTCAAATATATTAATATAAGACCACTCGTTACCACAGAAGACTAAGTAAACAAAAATTTATTGGGGCCTGAATGAGAATAAAGGAATATTATTATGTATAAGAAAACTCAATTTTGTTTAAACAATAAGGTCACACACTTCACTGTCTCTCTTTTTTTCTTCATTGTTACTATTTATGTTTTTCTTCCTCACTCCTTACATATAAATACAAAAACAGGCAAATTGAGCCAAAGTCTTGATTACCATGGGTGGAACATCGTAAACAAAGATGTTGAACAGTGTTAAAACAAAGGCATGAATGATACTATGACACAGAAAACAGATGTTGCAGGTGGATAATTTTTAAAGGAAAATGTTAAAAGCTGACAGAAATCAATTTCGCTTGAATTTCTCCATGACAAGGACATTTAAATATAGTCAAATAGGTATTATTAATATTGCCGTTTGGGAAGTGAAAACACAGCATGAAGCTGAACACTGGCAAGGTGGGAACTGATGACTAAAGAAACATTAAACAAATTACAGGAATCTCCCTTGTTTTATAACAGGAAGCTTGGCAAGCAAAGACGCAAGCAATTTACTCATCCCCCATGCAATGTATATTGATCCGTTACTTAGTTTTATTCAACCTGACAATAAATTAATGTATCTCAAATAACAGGAACAGTCTAGGATCTTACTTATTACTACTGCTTGGCGTATAAAATTGCTGGCTTAACAAATGAATGAAGTTTATCTCCATTCTATAAATAAAACTCGGACACAGAAAGCTGAAATATGAGCTTATACCACTTCCTAAGGCTCAACAGTAGCTTAAGTAGTTATATTTAACCTAACTTTGGCCTAGCAGTGTATAAACTAATTTTTCGTGTTTACATAGCTTTTCACTGCACACTAAATCAATCTTTAGTGATTTACAGCAGCAGTTGCCCATAAAACTTCAATCATCTAAAAATCAGACACTTATTGCAAGCTTATTGACAGTGAAGAGCGTGATTAGTACAGTGTTAATCAGTTCAAGCTAAAGCATTGTAAGCGTACTTCAGGAACAGAGTCACCTAATATTAGCATGCCCTAAATTAGATGTGTCCCCTCCTTTACAAATTTTTTCCAAGTAGTTTTCTGAGTAAAGTCCTCTTGTTTCTGGTGGCAAGCCTTCCAACATACTGTCATTCTCTATATCACCTATGAATATTTTAGAACTGAGTGAAATCTAGGGGAGGAGAATTGTTCTACAGTGCTATTGTGGATTTCCTGTTGCATTAACTCAGCATGTTCCAGGTGGCTCTGGCCAAAGGACTTTTATACCTTTGGTTCCAGTCATTTCTCTATTAAAATAGCCTCTGGAGCTTCCAGAAAGGTGAAAGAAAAACTATTTCACATGGTGTAAAGTGTCAGTTAAATAATGCAATGCACAAAAACTCTTGCCCTTTGTCCTCTCTGTCTTCAGTGCCTTGGCAACATTACATGAATTTTAAATGTAAAAAAAATAATTCCCTGTTCAATTATAGTCTTCTCAGATGCTACATAAAAGCAAATATTCTAATCAATTATTTTGTTTTCATATTATATTTGTGAAGTACTGCAATCTATACAATTGCTTTTCTCTGCAGTTCAGTTTCATTGTTTATATACATGAGCTTTCCTTCCTAGCCAGGGAAATTCAGGCTCCCTGTTGACAGTTTTGGGAGTCTAGAAAACTAGTTAGGATTTGAGTATCTGCTTGTACATGCTTATAGTCCGGTGAAATAAATTGCATTTATGGCTTGATCCAGTTGCCAAAAGACATACGTCTACTGCCCTACACTACATGGGATATTAGTGATAGTGCTGGCAAATGTCACACCTGGTATCACCTGGGGACTTCCTAGGGTGCCTGAAAGATGTGTTGGCACATATATAGGATCTTCTGGAATGGCAGCTGGAGATGAGGAGGGAGATTCTGAACATCCGTGTCCATACTGGGCAATCCTAATTCTTGTAGTCGATCAGTTAAAGGTGTGATTCCTCGACCAAATATTATTGTATACTTTAAGTTAGGATGACACACCACAAACAACATTCTCTTTATTGACCAGCTGTCCTTTGAGTGCAAAACAAGTCAAGAGGGACTTGCAGACAACTACACCGTAGTTGCTTACATTTATTCACTTACATTAATCCTATTTTAGTAATTTATACATCAGACTTCCAGATACGAGAAATAAGACTCTTTACTTAAGAGTCCTAACCACAAACCTTGTGATCAAAAAAGGGAGGAAAATGTCTGTGAAAGTGGCATTCTGAAGTCTTAGTTCATTATTTCTTTTTAGGCCTCATTCCCATTTTCTTCAAATTTTAGTTGAATTTCATTGACTCTCAGGTATATTTAGGCATCTACTTTCCTGCACAAGCACATAACTCCATGTCAGCGTTGTGACTTTAAGACAGCTGACTTTAGAGTATCAGGTTTGGTGCTTAAGTGTTGTTTGATCTAACAGTTTACGATGACCTGTTCCTTACAGAGGCTGTCCCTTTCCTTTGAAGTATTAATTCCTCTTTTTCTTTGCAGTTTCCCAGTGAAAGACAAAGCACGTGTAACAAAAATAAGATTAATGGAATCCATTCAGTGGACTTCAACAGTAACTTGATAAGGTTTGGCTAACGGATAAAATAGAGAATATTTCCTGAACAGAGTTTGAGTGGAGGCTTCAACATGCACCTCTGCAAATTGTTGCCTGACTAAAGATTGATCTCTTCTAGAAAATAAAATGAAAAGAATTTATAGAATAATACAGCTGTATAATACTTAAAATACCCTAAAGAAGGCAAAGAGCTATCGTAAATTTATTTCCTTTTTCTGCAGGAATTCACATACATACACAATACGGGAGTCTTACTCTGCATGAGTAGTAAATGTCCAGCTTGCAAATCAAAGCAGTCAGATATATATTAACACAACATAGCCAGAATCTCTGGGTAGGTGGATGAGAGTGGAGTTCTGTAGCTGTAAAAGCCCCAAAGCAGAGGTCACTGAGTGTGGAAACCAGACACCAATTCTATATTCAAAAGTTAGAATATTTGTACTGTTAAAAAGATATTTAGTATGATCTTTTGTAAGTTTGTGATACAATTACAAGAGGGGGACAAAAAGGCTTTATATGAACATGAGTTAGGTGTATGTATATAAGCACATACAGGAAATGTGTCCAAATATATAAATACACTGTGCTCATTTTCTTGAGTATCTGTTTTGCACAACAGAATTAATCTCCTGATTAACAAACCTGACAGCAGTTCCTCTTCCATATACTTCTGGAGGCTGTCTCTAACCAGGATTGAATTTTAAATAATAAACAGTAACTTTCCACTCTACTAGCTAAAGCACATTAATTTTTACATGATCTATTTTAAGCAAGCATCCATGCATATGTAATTCACACTTTTTTTAATAGCTTAGGTTTTTCTCTAAGAAGTGTTATGCAAAGATTCCTCTGTGACAGATCATCTACATTTATGGCATAAATTAATGTGAGTGTTATGTTAGGCATTGTAATTATACACTTTTGAAAAAGGAAATTCTGAAAGAGAAAATTTGGCATATTATAAAAATGGGCTTTACTGTCTGATCCAGCTGCATATTTCCAAAAGTCAAAATTTATACACTTTTTAGAAATTAAGAAGTTTTTGGAATAGAGAGCAGGGATTTGGGGGGGGGGTCATCAAAGTTATATCTACTGCTAAAAATAGTTTAAAGTACTTACCTGTAATCACACACACCTCATAAATTTTCTATCATATGACAAATGATACTGCTCTGAGAGGAATTTTTATTATGTTGATTAACTTTTCCAAGACTCTATGACCCATATGCCATTAGTCTGAATTGTAATTTACTCTGAGAGTAAATTTGTTGATTTTATTGTGACTACTCAAAAATGAAAGTAATATACTGTGTGAATTGCACTCCACCATTAGTTGGTTATTTAGCTGTTAGTATAATCTAGGAGTATTACTTTTGCTCCAGGCTGGATATATAGCAGCTTAAAATCATAAATGGCTATTGAACATTTGGAGGAGTTTCTTGCACTTGCAGGATATGATCCAAAAGAGAGAGAAACAGAAAAGAAATTAAAGCAGACAAGCACAGCAGTAATCTCATTTATCTTCATGGGAGTTTTTGTATTCTACATCTTAAGAAAAATTCAAAACTTCTTTTCATTCTATTTTTTTTGGCAAGAATAACCAGATAATAAATTTTGCTTTGAGTTTCCTTATGCTGTTGTTCTCACTGCTGACTAGGCGTGCAGCAGAAGCAACTTTGAGGCCACAATCAATTCTGGAAACTCATGAGGGAAGCTGCCATTTTACTAATAGCTAGGTGCTTGGCTTAGTTCCAGCAGCACTTACAAGATGATGCAATGATGAGTGAGATTGAGTTTTTTACCAAGTTTCTGTTGACTGGCTGCTTTAGCTTCACTTTAGTCTTCAATAGAAGAAAAACACTGTCGAAACTCAAAGAGGTCCTCTGCATACTTTTGCTTTTTCTACACACTAAACCTTGTCTTTCTTTAAAAACAGTCTTCCTTCCACATTTAACCACCCAAATCTGTAATTACATGATTATTTGTCCTACAGTATATTCAGTTAGAAAAAAAAGTATCTATTTTAGTCATACATATTATTTTCTTTCTTTTTACCAAAGACTTTAACAACTGAATTTCTTGAGGTTTAAAAAAATTGCATTATTCTCTGCAGATATATTCTTTATATCTATCAGACCGTACTTGTGTCATCTTTAAACTGCCTGTTTGCAGGAATATGCATCTTGCTAATATATTATTTTGTAAGAATAGCAGTAAAGGTGCTAAATGCTATACTGTAAAAGCAAGGCAAAGGAACCTATCATGGTGCCAAAGTAATTAATTAGCACAGCACATTTCAATATTTTCGTAAGAAAATACAGCGTTATTTCCATTCTATATCAAGAATTGACAACAGGTGTATTGCATGAGCTATATTGCACACTAACATCAGTTACCATGGATTTAATTGGCACACAACATATTTCTTGCATTCCAAATCACTGCAAGATCTTCTAAAAATTATAAGTAAGATTATGTTCACCTCCACGGAATAGTATACACTACAAGATTTCAAGGTTGGTTACGAAGTATGTTTCCACAAATTTGATTATTGTAAATAATCAGTTCAATCATGTTTTACTTTAAACACACTTTATTGAGGACTCAGCACCTCTGTCATACACCATCCTAATGGACTTGAAAAAGAAAAAGCAAATTCAGACCACATTTTGTGACTACTAACATCTGAAGGAAATTTTTATCTAAAATCAAATTTTCAAATCATGTTCGTACTGAAGCTTGTGGCAAAATTCTTGTTGGCATTAGAAATCTGCAAATCCAAACTTAGTGTGAGTTCTCTCAAGAATAAAGTGGCATTTTTATATCTGTTTCTATTTCTTAGAGTTCTGGAAGATTAAGTTTGGCTATTTCTTCTTTGTTTGCACTAATGAGTGTCCAAAATATGAATTAGGTTCAAGACATTTTATGAGAAATTTTGATGCATTCGAGGGTATTTCTTTGGACCCCTCCCCACTCGTTTCCCACAGGAGTGTATTTTAGAGTAACTTTATAGTGGACCAGTTATGCTGAGGACAAAAGGAATATCAAGGATGTCTTAGAATTTAGAGCATATTTAAGTATGTATTTCCCTAAATAGGCCCCGTAGTACATTAGATTTACTATTCTAACACGTCCTGTTTGATGTTGTACTGATGATACAGAGGCAAATAAAGAAATTGAAACACCAAAGCCATTGTATGAACCTGTTCCATGAAGAACAGTGGCTTAATATGAGTCAGTAAATCATATATATCTTCATGTTATGATCAGACTAAAATAGTTTAACATATTATATAGAAAATTCCAGCTTCTAACACAATTTAATAATGTTGTCTTAAATATCAACTTTCATTTAAAAATATGCTCTTACTGTTGTGCTGAACATAACCAATGAAGTAATATCTGCTTAACACAACAAACAGGAACGGTAGCTCACAGAGATACAAAGTACCCTAATTACCCTTTATAGTTTGATGTCTCTAATATATGCTATCCAATAGGTACTAACCACAGTAGTTTCTCTGGGGATTAAAAAATTTTGGCTATCATTACTAAAGAAATATTTTTCTGAGATTACCACGAGGGTAGATCAAGGGTAAATTGTCTTTTCTCTCAGATATTTCTCAGTTGACCTAGCAATGGCACAGAAAAATGTTACAGAGAGGAAAGTCATAGATACATGTTGCATAGATGTGGATGTTGTCATGGAAAAAGGCTGTAACTGAAACTGAAACACATCCTGGTTTGTGCCTTTACTTAAAACGCTTAATCATGTATCAATGAACTGCTATTGTTAATATTCCCTTAGGATTGCTTTGCAAAGTAAGTTTAGAAATCTCTTATCAAATCCTAGGACACTAGGTATTTTCACTGAAGGAAAAGGTGATACTTTTGCAAAACAGCTCAAAAGTTCTATACTTGCTTTGTAGATTAACATGTAAAAAAATTCAGATTTCCAAAAGCTCTATAATGCTCCCCAAAATTATGTTTTAGTAGCCATAGAGTTCATTTTTTATATTTGCCATTAATTAGTATATACTGTTTTGTACATGATCAATATTCTGTGTTCAAAATGCGTGCTAACAGGAGTCAATAGCTGATCACTCTTAATTAGATGTTGTTCATTAACTCACAGTCATGAAGTGAATTGTTTAAACTGCGTGTTTTCCTTGTTCTTGAATAATCATTGCTTCACTGCTATTCCTAAGTGACTGTGATGAACTGTGTTGCTACTGACCACAACTTTGTCTATTTGTGTTTTGACAGCTGCAGTTAGGAATGATGTTGGAGAGTGATTGAGGCAGAGACAAACAGTATAATACAAAAATGTGGACTGCAGAAAATGGAGATAAGAAAGATTGGATTAGAGGATGAGGTGAAAATACTGGGATGTGTTCATCTTGTTTCTGAGACTATCCAGATATTTTTATTTGCTATTGGGAACAATTAAGCTGAACAAAGATGGTTTGTGCTGCAGAGCTGGCATTACTAAAGCAGGTAGTGTGCTGCTAGAAGGCTTTACTTGAGTTTTTGTCCCTTAAGCTTTTGCCAGAAAACTTACTGAAGACTGACAGATAAGCTTCTCCTGCAGTTACAGGATATCCTACGCTCACTTTATAAGACAGCATGTGAACAGGAATACTAAAATGTCTGAGGCACTGTCTCCTGTGCTGGATAATGACATATCCCTAAAACAAACAAACAAAAAACCAACCAACCAACCAACCATCCCAAATGCACAAGCAACCAATCAGCCAATGAAATGTGAAAATTAAAATCATATATGAAATGTGAAAGGTCATACAGTTACTTGGTAGTCTCCGGTATCACTGAGGTGAGGGACAAAGACATAAGAAGAAAGAAGAAATGTCCTCTGCCTTGAGAAAACAACTCACTCCAGGAATTCCCTCATGGGCTTTGAATTAAAAAGCAACTTCTTTTCATAATTGACCATTGTAGAAGAATTGCCTGAGTTTTTTCAACAAGAACCAAAGTGTTAGAGCACATCTGGCAGACATATAAATAATATGTGAGATAAAACTGTCCTCAGCTACTCTGACTTACATATCATCCACTGTGTTTTAAAAAGTAACTGCAATTTTTGCAGTGTAAGTTCAGTGACCAGTCTTCTTGAGATTGTATGTGGGATTGGCATTCTCATGTTTGGTGAAAACTCTAATGCCATGAACTACAGAAAAGTTCAATTTCAAGTCTGTGTTTTTCTTGCCTTAAATCCTCAATAAAATCTGTTTATCCCTTTAAACATCAAATAAGGATGTAATTTTCCTGTTTTTTCAATTTAACATTATACATAAATAAGGATACCCCCCTCCTTCATTTTCAGGTCTTACTTCAGAATGTTTAATAACTTATAAGGAAATATGGAGTAATGGAATAGAAATTAATGCATAAAGATGATAAAGATTACATACTTCAGTCTGAGATTAAGAAAAATAAAACACTTGATGGTTACCATGGCGACCTTCCAGTACCTGAAAGGAGCTTACAAGAAAGCTCGAGAGAGACTATTCATAAAAGCTTGTGGTGAGAGGACAAGAAGGAACATATATAAGCTGGAAAAGGGCAGATTTAGACTAGACATTAGGAAGAAATTCTTCACCATTAAAATGGTGAGACATTGGTACAGATTGCCAAGGGATGTCATGGATGCCCCATTCCTGGAGGTGTTCAAGGCCAGGCTGGATGGGGCCTTGGGTAACCTGATCCAGTGCGTGGTCCCTGCCCGTGGCAGCAGGGTTGGAAGGTCCCTTGCAACCAAAACTAACAACTCTATGATTCATTATTCAGGACATCACAATCAGGTATATATGTGTGCGTGTATATATATATAAACACACACATACACAAGCTTTTAATAAATGAAGCAATTAATTAATTTAAAAATGCAAAAGTATGCCACAAAGAACTTACAAAACCAACAAATGTAGACATTTGTTTAAAAATACTGAGTTTTATTTGAATTTGGCTAAAAGTTTTTGAACACTACTGTTTCAATAAAATAATTTGAAAATAAGAGTCAATATATTTGTTACAAATATTTTAATGAAAGAAAAAAAACTTTGTAATTTTTCTTTAGGTGGTAGATTATGCAGAGAGGTTCATTTAAGAAGCCAGTCAAACTCCACAACATCTGGGTTATGATTCGTGTAGAAATAAAATAAAAGGAGAGATGGTAAAGAGAATTTCAGGAAGACAGAAGCAGTAGGTGAATTACCGTAACAATGCATTTGATAGCTATGTGCTACATCTTCAAAACAGTTATTCTCCAAAAAACAGTAGTTTAAATAAATATCCTTGAGATTTCAAGGATATGGAAAGTGTATTTTATATATAGGAATCAGAAGAGGTTATAGCACAAAAGTCAAACCCTCAAAAATATCTTGGCTTTCGGGCTGAAAGACTATATATTATTGAGGACAAGAGTAGTCTTGTGCTTACAGTCCAGGTTTAGGCAGCAGAAGACACAGGTATAGTGTTTGGGTCTGCAATATGTGAGCAATATCTTTTCTTGCTTTCCCTTGTGCTTGTAAGACACTCATTGTTCTGGTGCACCAGTTGCCACTTGCAGGTATTCTCATGCTTTTTTGTATTATTAGGAGATAAATGTTAAATGCCGTGACTCCAGATTAGCTACTGTGTCTGTCTCAAAGACCTAAACCCCACAATAATGTAGTCCTCAAATGTGAGCTTTTAGAAACCAAGGTCATTAAAGAAAGCTGCATTTTAAGGGGATATTTTTGTTGTTTTATTCCCAATGAGAGGCTGTCAAAATGGAGCATATTTGCTTCCAGAGAAATCCTACCAAAGCAAAATTACAGTACTGCTCACTTTTAAATTTCACAGTAAAGTAGCACTTAAGGCTTATTGCAGTGCATTAGATTTAAAACCAATTAAGTACAATGCTAAATCAGTGTAAAACACATTTCTGAATTTATCTACAACATAATGAATAACATCTGCATCTGCAAAGAAAAGATTTATACTGAGCAGC
This sequence comes from Piaya cayana, assembly GCA_013389865.1. Lineage (NCBI taxonomy): Eukaryota > Metazoa > Chordata > Aves > Cuculiformes > Coccyzidae > Piaya > Piaya cayana. Next base: position 19,364 of record WAAB01023669.1, on the reverse strand, counting down.
AAAGCAAAATGTGTTGACAATTTGAGCAGTTTTCATTCCCTTCTGTCATATGTCTTCATTATTTGGTAAGGCTGTACTATAATTCTTCATTGTTAGAGCAGTAAAAAGGGGGAAAAACACCCAAATTGCAACACATTTTGGTAGATTCTTCCTCAGTTCATTTCCTTTTCTCAGCAAAGGTACATCTTGTATACCTCAGGAGGTTTTCCAATTTCACATCTACTCAGGATTTATTAAGAATCACCTTTCTTCAGGCATGTTGAGGATCAAGGACTATCTTCTGACCTCTGATGGACGTTTCTAGTACTGCCTTCTTCAAAAAACTGACTTTCTGTAAAGCCAGCCTGCTGCCTTGTTCTTCCTAGATAGAAACAAGCAGGAAGTATGACACAGGGAACCAAAATGCTCTAATGTTTTTAAAGGACCAAATACCACATTTGACAAACCTGAATTTCCTTACTGGGTCTGTCTAAAGTTCCATGTATGACCTTTAACTAATAACTTACTGATACAGACACAGTTTTGACAAACGTGTTTCACAGGGTTGACTCTTAAAACTAGCCTTCTTATAATTCCTCCCTCTTAAAAGAATGGAGGAGTAATATACTATTTTACTTTACTTAATAAAGATGCACCCATGTGGGGCTCCTTCTTATAATAGGCATGTATAACACTTGGATCAACAGAAAAAAAGAGCTTGGTCAGGCTCTCTGAACCCCCTGATGGAGAAGTAATTATTTCATACTTATGACTGTTTTATGAATGCCTTACTGACGATGGTACAGATGTTCCTATTTATTGATAACGTACATATGTAACACAACTGCAAAGCAGCAAAAGCATCTACTGCAGCCTTTAGTTTTCTGGCAGGCCCATATTTATTTGGGTAAAAAAACAAACTTACTTTAATTTCATAGAATCATAGAATAACCAGGTTGGAAGAGACCCACAAGATCATTGAATCCAGCGATTCCTATCAAACACTAAAACATGCCCCTTCGCAGCTCGTCCACCCATGCCTTAAACACCTCCAGGGAAACTGAATCAAACACCTACCTGGGCAGCCTGTTCCAGTGTCTAGTGATCCTTTCAGTGAAAATTTTTTCCTTATGTCCAGCCTAAACCTCCCCTGATGTAGCATGAGACCATTCCCTCTCGTCCTGTCCCCTATCACCTGGGAGAAGAGGCCAGCTCCCTCCTCTCCACAACCTCCCTTCAGGTAGTTATAGAGAGCAATGAGGTCTCCCCTCAGCCTCCTCTTCTCCAGGCTAAACAACCCCAGCTCTCTCAGACGTTCCTCATAGGGCCTGTTCTCCAGCCCCTTCACCAGCTCTGTTGTTATTCTCTGGACTCACTCCAGAGCCTCAACATCCTTCTTGTGGTGAGGGGACCAGAACTGAACACAGGATTCAAGGAGCGGTCTCACCAGTGCCGAGTACAGAGGGAGAATAACCTCCCTGGACCTGCTGGTCACACCGTTTCTGATACAAGCCAAGATGCCATTGGCCTTCTTGGCCACCTGGGCACACTGCTGGCTCATGTTCAGTCAGCTGTCAATCAACACCCCCAGGTCCTCCTCCTGGCAGTTTTCTAGACAGACTTCTCCCAGTCTGTAGCTCTGCATAGGGAAGTTGTGCCCCACGTGCAGGACCTGACACTTTTCTGTGTTAAACCTCATGCCATTGGTCTCAGCCCAGCAGTCCAGCCTGTTCAGATCCCTTTGCAGAGCCTCCCTACCCTCCAGCACATCAACACTTCCACCCTTCCACCCAGCTTAGTGTCATCTGCAAACTTGCTAAGGGAAGACTCAATGTCTTCATCCAGGTCATTGATGAAGACATTGAAGAGGGCTGGACCCAGCACTGAGCCCTGGGGAACCCCACTCGTCACTGGCCTCCAGATGGATTTAACACCATTTACCACCACTCTCTGGGCCCGGTCATCCAACCAGTTTTCCACCCAGGAAAGAGTGCGTCTGTCCAGGTCAGAGGCTGACAGTTCCCTGAGTAGAACGCTGTTTTCAATGCCTTCTGTCATGGATACCATGGAAGGAGTTTTGTTATTAATGGTGATAATTTATATGAGGCAAAACTTGTCCACAGAGGTGTTACTAGTACGAAAATACACACAATTAGCCTTTAATGTTCGTACAGCAGAGTGATGAGTCCCAATCAAAGAGGATTTTGGTTAATATCATCCTTATTTATTTTCCAGGTTGGCTTATGTTCCTCTTGTGATGGACTTATAATTATATCTCATGCTTCTGCAAAATACAGTGCTTGTTGATGAAGTTTAACAAGGCTAAGCACTGGGTTCTACACTTCCATCACAACACCACCACACAATGCTACAGGCTTGGGGACAAATGGCTGGAAAGCTGCCTGGCAGAAAAGGATCTGGGGGTGCTGGTTGACAGCCATCTGCATATGAGCCAGCAGTGTGCCCAGATGGTGAAGAAGGGCAACAGCATCCTCACTTATATCAGCCATGGTGTGGTCAGCAGAAGTAGTGAAGGGATAGTCTCCCTGTACTCAGCACTGGTGAAACCGCACCTCAAATACTATCTTCAGTTTTGTGCTTCTTACTACAAGAAGGACTTTGAGGTGCTGAAGCACATCCAGAGGAAGAAAACCAAGTTGGTGAAGGATCTGGAGAACAAGTCTTATAAGAAGCAGCTGAGGGAGATTGTAAGACTTGTTTAGTCTAGAGAAGATGAGGCAGAGGGAAGGGAGACATTATCAATCACTGCAGCTATCTCACAGGAGGCTATAGTGAGGTGGGTGCTGGTCTCTTCACCCAGTGTAATAAGGGATAGGATGAGAAGAAATAGACTAAAATTACATCAGAGGAGGTTTAGATCGGATATTAGGAAAAATTTCATTACTGAAAGATGAATGAAGCATTGGGACAGGCTGCCCAGAGAAGTGGTGGAGTCACCGTCCCTGGAGGTATTCAAAAAAAGTGTAGACGTGGCCCTTCAGGATGTGATTTCATAGATGTGGCAGCATTGGGCTGATGACTGGATGGGATGATCTCAGAGATCTTTTCCAATCTCAATGATTCTATGAAACATGAACATTAGCAACTACAGTCCTAGTCTGATTTACACCAGAGTACCCAAAACATCTGTCTGGGACCACCAGCTCTTATAAAAGATCCCTAAAATACCTGTGTCCTGGAGCTGCAACCAAGGTGTCTGAAATGGCACTGAATGTCCACATTTTGGCAAATGGATTTTGTCTGTGATGCCTTCACTTCTCATTTTGACTGAGATACGCCCCCCACCCCCACAAGAGGAAATGAAAGAAAAAAGTTAAGTGAAACACAGTAAGCTAAGTAGTAAAATATATCAGTGAAAATTTGGGGTAGATTTCCTCACAGGTTACTGCCATGGGAAGAAAAGCAGTCCCCCTTTTGAAAAGACTGTTTTTAAGCGTTTATCCTGCCATGCTGGTTTGTGAATTTTGCTGTGAAATCTTGTTTGCAAAGCACCCGAGGGGTCTAATGGCTGTCATGAAAAGACTTATACTCTGTGCTTATTCTCTTCAAATGTGTAGTCAGGCCATTGGCCAAAAATACCCTTTTTCTTCTGCACCAAAAGGGTCTCCTGTGGCCTGTGAACAGGTCTGGCACTCTCTGCTAATCTATTCTAAGCCTTATTAGGGACATTGATTCTTTCTTAGGTTTGAATAGGAAGCAGAAATTTACTTTTTCTAGTGAGTTTTTTTTTTTGAATTGCAATGTTTTTTACACCACTGGGGCTTAGGAATAGCTTCGTTTACCAATATCAGGTAATTGCTACTGCAGCAATTTGCTACCACAGGCTGAGCAGCTGGAAGATGTTGATATCTTGATAAAAGGTTATAATTTGTTTTATTTTTTTTCTCTCTCATTTTCATTTTTGGCCAGACAAATATGGTATCATATACCATAGTTAAAGGGTATGTTACCTGAAGATATTACAAAAGTCCATGCCATGTTCATCTCAATGAATTGAGGAGAAATATAGTTTTAATTTTAACTCCAATTATATCCAGGAAGATTAATTGTTGAGGGCAAATCCTTGCATGGGGCCGAAAGGGAGTTATAAATCATTCAGTTAGATGATCAGATAATTTTCAAGCTCCTTTGGGTTTCAGAAAATGGACAAGAATAGCTTAAACCTGTCTCTTTCACAAAGAACTTGTAGCTTGCGATAAATTAGAATCTGTCTTTTTCCCCCTCTCCAGTGATCTCCCTGGATGTGGGCAAAATGTCCACTACTGCTAATTTAATTGCAAGGGGAACACTCTACTGCCTGCAAGTAATTCACATTTTTCAGTAGCAGGTAATGGCAATAGTGAAAGTGTCTCCTTGCTATCAGGTCATTTTATTTTTAAGTCAATGACAATGGAACCATTATGTACCAGCTGATGAGAGTTTAATTTGTTTAAGTACAGAAGAGGATTTATTAGCAGTAATATGTTGATATTACTATGGCCCTGTACTCATAGCTCTTACATATGCATTAGACAATTTTCCCTAATCTAAGCAAATCTAAACTAATCTAGGTGGAAGTATAAGTATGGACTTCATTTTCCTTCCACTGAGACAAGTGTTAATTAGAAGACACTTACTGGACCTAAAGCAGAGTAACTTAGCAGAGAATCAGGTCTCATATCTTTTGTCTAATCTGAATATTGCTTGAATATGTTCATGATTCTAGACATAATTAGGGTCACAGAATATGACTAATTGCTTCCATGAAAGTGAACTGTCCCCCTCAGCAAGGCATGCATCCATGTCAGTTGCTATACAGCAACACTGGAGAGCAGCTGTGAATAAGCCTCTCTCTATTACTGCTTAAATTGCTCTCATTTCCCCTCACTTAAATACATATGAATTAAATAGAGCCCAGAAAAAATTAGAAAAATTTAAATGGTGATTGGGGTCAGTCCATGACAGCTCCTCTTGGCTTCTTCTCCCTCATGACATCTCTCCCTGTTTCAGCACGGGCTAAGGGGCTGTATCTAGCACTTGGAATGGGTTGAATTTTCTTGCAGAGCTGAAAAACTGTTACCTCTTCTTATTCATGCAGTAAGTATTACGAAGAGAATTTTTTTATTTTTTCCTGATCTAAACTTTTATGACTGTGACTAGAGGTTCCTCTAATCTTCTCTGAAGTTTTTAATTAAAAAGATAATGGATGAGTTGGAAAATGGAGACCTGGGAGCACAGAAATCTTTGAAAATGTTTCCAGCCTCTGGATCACCAGAACTAGAGATTTGAAAAGATGTACTGGAACAGGTAAGAAATTTTAAACAAGTCAGAAAGGACTAAAAAAGGTAGTCACTTCTTTAGAGGGGAGCAGATCAGCTTGTTTTAATAGTTTATGCTTCTGGATCTTAGGTTCCAGTTGTTTAAAAATTGATAGACTTTTCTAGACAGAAGGCTGATTTGACAAGATACTGTGAATCTCTGTCTATTTTGCTTACAGTCCTCTGTTTAGAAAGTCTGAGCCATTATAATAATGATTAAAGCATATACATATATATATACACACACACACACAGAGACTCATGTATGCATTTTTATATTCATATTTAACTAGTCATCACAAACTGTGCAAAAACATACTGTTTCAGTTGTGAATATTTCATCATAAGCCTTTCACCTGAGAATGAAAGTTTATATCTTGAAAACAAGCTCAAGAAACTCTATTAAGAAATCCCTATGACTGGTTTGTGTCAATGATACATGACTGGTGCAGAACTTGGAGCCACATTCTGGTACTATTTACTCTTCACTGAAGTTGCTGAAATTACACCTAGTTATTCTGGCAAAAATGAGATCAGAATCTATATACAAACCCTCTTGTCAACGAATATTTTAGCCTTTTCAAAAAGGCTTTTGAAGTTAGACTGTTGCGTCTATTCAGTAAACAAAAGAAGTTCTTTATTCAGTGTTTTTATTCCCATCTTCCACATGATAGTCATTTAAAAGAGAGAAATGAGAACAAATAGCACCATCTTGCCAAGGTGCATTCCTGATGTTTTCTTTTTTAGTTATACAATGGATTTTAAAGAGCAACATATTTATTTTGATGTAACAAAAAAGGCAAAATTACTCAGTGATCATTCTAGGTATTCAAATTTTTGGATTTTGGAATATTAACAAGACACATAAAAATAAGACATGGATTTTTACAGAAGCTATATATTTCAAAAGTAAATTGTTTGATGCAGTGTAGTAAGGTTCCAAGTTTTAGTTTTATTTAAAAGTTTCAGGTGAGAAAGTAATGCTTTTTCGTATAAAAGAGCTCTAATGATTCAATTTCAGAGGATAATTTTTTTGCCAATTAAGCACAGGTAAAGTTAAATAAATAGAGCCCCTTGCTCCAAAGCATCTTAATTGTCTTCCCAGTTATAGATAGATATGCATGAATAACAGCATGGAGACCTTGACATGTCACTTTTTAATTAAACCTCAATACTCCATACTCACTAGATACCCAGTTTTTCTTTTTGCTTTTCCAAAAGATTTCCTTGTTCAATCCCTTAACCTTTGAAGTATCCAAGCTGTAAAATTAAAGAATTTGAACCTTTTTGGGATAAATTTAAAGGAAATATATTTTTTTCAAGCAGTCAAATAGACATATTGGAATTTTCAAAAACTAATTGAACTGCCTGTAATGAGGAGTTACTAATCAAAGGAAAGGAAGTGCATAAACAGTAAAGCCAAGTTGTGCAGAGGATTTCAGAGCTTTTTTTTGTCAAGGAGCACAGCAATAACAAGAATACTTTGTATACAGATACATAGCTTTCTTAAAATAATAGAATCATAGAATCACCAGGTTGGAAGAGACCCATCGGATCATTGAGTCCAAACATTCCTATCAGACACTAAACCACGTCCCTCAGGACCTTGTACACCCATGCCTNCCCATGCTGTGTGCATTGATGTAAATGCACTTCAGCTGAGCTGCTGAGCCTTCAGCCCTCTTAGAGGGAACAATGTTTGTTCCCAATTGCCCGGTAATTGGAGTAGCTATTACCAGAGTGCCTGTATCTCATTTACTGCTCCGAGGTGCACTCTCCCCCACTTTCTGTGTGGTGATGTGTTGGTGGTCCTCATCAGCACACCCTCTCTGAATCCCTAGTGCCCCACATCCAGGCTCACTTTTGCCTAGCCTGGTCTCAATCCCCTCCCCCTCCACATCTAGTTTAAAGCTCAATTTATGAGCTTAGCTAAGTTTTTAGCAAGGGCCTTAGCCCCGCTAGGAGACCCATGTGTCCCAACCTTAGCAACAATGTCAGGGGGTGCATGAGCCACCCCATGATCAAAGAAGCCAAAGCCCTTTTCCTCACACCATGCTCAGAGACAGGCATTAATCGAGTTCTTCTTTGTAACTTCCGGGTCCACTCTATTTAGCCTTGGGATGGAGCAAAATACTACCTGTGCCCCAGAGCCCTCCATCATTTTCCCAATGGCCCTGAAGTCTTTCTTGATGTCTTTAGTCTTTGTACTAAGTCATCATTACCAGAATTTCTTAAAGCAGTCTTGCCAGAGGTAAATACTCGTTTTATATACCAAAGAATAATAACATTCCTGAAGTGATGGTAGTAGCTGGTAGCTCTTGAGATGACCCAAGTCTGTGATCTCTAAGTTCAATTTCCTTTTCTTTTGTTATTTTGATACTCTTAGCTTGACCATAAATTTCCAAACTTCTTTTTTCTTTGTTTTGGTTTTTTAATTCCAACCAGAAAAAGGACCTACAATGAAATATGCTGTATATTGTATGCACATTTCTTTTCAATGCAAATTGGTTTTCAAGCATCTATTGCATTCTAAACAACTCTCAAAAAGGTAATAATAAACAAAGTTGAGGATTTCATTCAAATCTTTTGAATGTCCTGATTTACATGATAGATGTTTTACAGATGATACAAAGCCTCGTTCTGAATTCTTACTTTGTGTATGCAGCGTTGTGTCAGTTGGACAGTATTTCCTTAGTCTTTAACCTCATCATTCTTCTCCCTCTCACAACTATTTCAGGGTCAGTCTTGGGGTAAGGTTGGTTATTTTTTGAAGAATGAGTTGCAAATATGCACAACTGGGGAAATTGTATTACTTCCTTCAAGTGAACTGCAGCCAGGAATTCCAGTGTGACAAAGTACATGAAGGTGGACTAAAAAAAAATCAGAGCTCCCTGCTTAGGACAGCAGCCTTTGGATTGATTTATGTATTCATAATCCTCTTTGGAGATGGATGAAGTGTGGCATATGTCTAATAGAGGAAGACAGAATGTGAAAGCTTTTTAAACGGATTAAAATGATACACTAAAATGGTAGGAATTGCCATAAATCTAACTCATATTTGCAAGCATTATGATTTCACACACAAGTCCATACTTGCATGGGAGTGAAGGCAGTCAGCCCTGATCCTGCTTAGAAAGGCTTGATACACATTTAGGACATCATTTTTCTGAGTCATAACAGGCCAGAAATGTTTCAAAAGCAATATTATGTGAGAGTCCAGAATTTCAAAAGCAGCAAGTCACTATATGAACATTCTTAGCCAATAAAAAGAACATAGTCCTTTGAGTCCTTCCTCTTCATTACTTTTAACATGCATTAGCATAAAATTGTATTAATGTTTGTAACCATTTGGACCTGGTGAGATGTATATCAAGATGAAGATTTAAATACTGGAAGTATACTTAATTTTCTTTTGAAAATATACTATGTAATTCTTTCTTCTTAGGCAGCTTTAAATGCTTCTGTAATGATGTTCACATAATTTTCTTTGAAAAATGAATGAATGAACAGGACAGACTTTTTTTTTTTTTAACGTTCCCCCCGCCCCACCTTGGGCTTTTCATCTTGAATTAAATAATACTGCTTTCTCATTAGTAAGAGATACTTTTAGGCTATCCTCTTACCAGTCCTTCTTAGTCTTCATTTATCCTCTTTCTCAACATTTAATCCTACATTTTAAAAGCAAATACCTTTAAATTAATGTACATGGTGGGACACCTGTACTTTTTAAAAAATCTGTTTCATTGCATGATGGACTGTGTCAGAAGTCATATGATTGTAAGTAGGTTGATTCAAATTATTATGATCCTGGCTTCAATTTAATTTTTCTTTTTAATTCCATTCCACAAAAATCCATATATAGTACCAATTTAATTATTTGTTTTCTTCTAAACTCCTTCCAATTAATCTACTTTTTTCCTTTTTTTTTTTTTTTTACCCCTTTCAGAAGGGAAAAGACCAGGCAGAGAAGCAAGAGGGTGCACAAACCACTGGTAAGGTTCCCTTTCACTACTATTTCTATCTTCAGATATCTCATTGTTGCCTCCTAAAGTCTACAGTTAGTGATCATTCTACATGTAGATTGAGGAGTTTAAATAGATTAAAAAAATACATGTTAGATCTTAGACCTGAAGAGTAAGTTTAAATTTGATCCATTACAATGGGCAAGACGAGTTCATTATCATAAGTGCCAATAGCAGAATTGGGCAGGTTATTTGTTGGCAATTTCTCTGCAGAAAGTCCGTATTGTCCATTGCCTTTCTCCTCAGTGAGGAAGAAATTGTGTTCTTTCTCGTCTGTGCTGATCTAATCTCACCATTCATCTAAAATCAGTGGTGGAATTTGAAGTCCCTGCTGCTCCTGGTGATTCATTTCAGAAATTAATAATTCCAGTCTTGAGATATGAGGATCTGTCTGTGTCTTCAAATTAAGACATTGTCAAGCTGTGACTTAAAAATGAGCTGTACAATATCAGTCTATAAGCTGTGGTTAGTTCACTTTATTAACTGCACTATTTGTTCAGTGATGCAAGAAAAAGACCAGACTGACCAAACATCTGTGACTACTTTCTGTTGGCAATGCATGCAGCACAGAAAGAACTGCAAAGAAACACAGTTGCCTAAAGGAGAAGTGAGAAACTCAGGTCTAATTCATGTTTTAAGAACCCTAGAGTATCTTTTAATTTATTTATTTATTCATTTATTTATGTCATCTGTGACACTGGAAGAGTATGATTTTCACTATCCTTTATCTGCATCCCACGCAAAGCTTAGATATTCCAGTCTTCTTAAAAAGTCTCTGGACTTCGCCTAGTGGATTGATCTTATGAGTGGGCACTTTTAAATTGCAGCTTAAGATGGAAGCCAAATCAATAAACTTAATTATACGTCCTCTATTTTATTTATGTTTAGATATATTGTTGAAGTAAAATTGTAACATGGTCAAGATATGTTTCTTGCTTCTACTTTCATAATTCGTTTTGAACTCTTTATTTTTATAAGAGCTTTTATACTCTGTACAACACACCTGAATGTTTGAAAGTCCTTTATATGGGAATAATTACTATTAAGATTTGGCAATATTTAATGAGGAAATACTTCTTAGATTATACTTTTTGGGAAAAGCTTTCAGAATCGTCATATACATCTACTTTTTTCCTTAGTCTTTTAATTAGGCAAACAGAAACAAAATTAACCAAGCTGTGGTAAATACACACATGTAACTTAAGGAAAAGAGAACATAGGGAAAGGGAATAAAGGAAAGAGAAAATTTCTGTGGTTTTTCTTCCCAAAAACCCCAACCAAACAAAAAATAATATGCTTTAAATAACATTTTTATTGGTGTTTGTTCTTGAAAACCAGAACATTTGGATTTAGGGATAACATAGTCATCTGAAGCAAGATATTCACAGGGAATTTGTTTGAACATTTTACACTTCCTCTTGAAAGCTTTCTGGATTTCTATTACCAAATCATTCCCTACCAAGCTTAACCTCACTGCTTCCTTTCTTATTCATCATAGGAACAAAAATCTGAATTTTTCTTTCTCGTGTAGCAACAGACATTTTTTATTCCATTTATGTTGTCTCCACAGAGTCTTCCCTCCTTTAAGTTGGGCAGCTTCAGCCATTTCAGTCTTTTCTGATTGAGAATGACTAATATTTCCATGGAAATTCTTGTCTTCTCCCAAACCAAATCATGCCTGACTTGGAGAGTGAGTCCCAACCTGGAAAACTTACTTAAAACACTTACTTGGGTAGACGAGGTCCTGAGGGACATGGTTTAGTGTTTGATAGGAATGGTTGGACTCGATGATCCAATGGGTCTCTTCCAGCCTGGTGATTCTATGATTCTATGAATTGAGAGCTACAAACATGTCTGCAGTGGGAGATGTTAATTTCCTGCAGACTATGTTTTCATTTGTGTCATGTATTATTCACTTCATGGACTGTGCAGTGGTTAGAATCAGTTATTGGTGTTTATCAGCTTGTAAAATCATTTAACTGTGTTTTCTTTCTTTTATTTTCTTTTTTTTTTATTTAAAATAGTTATGAGGAAGTCAAGGAAAGAGAACTGTTTTTATTGGAACCCTAGAGATATTTGTAACTAAATCCATTAACATCCAAGTTTCTGAGCGATACTGTATTTCAGATTCTGATTACAGAATCTTCAATAAAAGAGGTCTCAGCATTTCTGAATGCCAGTCTCCACACTTTGAAAAGTTACATATTTTTGTTCTTTACATCAGTCATAATGATGTCAGCAATGTTTGCCTTGCTGTAGTTTTGCATCCGCTTTGTGGAGCTATAACCATAAACCCATGTCATGCCTTGCCTTGCAATAGCCTGTAATAATAAAGATTAAGGACTTACATATATTTTAATTTTACATTCTTATGCACTCATCTCACATAGTTCTGGGGAAATCCTGTCAGTTTTAAAATCCTAGCTGCCCCTTTGTAATATTGGTCCAACAGAACTCCAAATACACTACTGTCATATATACAGCAGTGGAAAATTTCCACTCTTCCTTTGCTGTATTACACATGCAGAAAAAGTTGTAGAGCATCCGTCTTATTTTTTTTAATAATTTTATTTTATATTATGGTTATTTATCAAATATTCTTAAACCTTTAGCTGCAAATCTATAAGTATCTTGACCTGTCTCAACTGGAAAGGGTTGATTTAATTAGAAAAAGTCCTATATCAATCACTAAGATAATGGGTGCGCTCTCTCTCTTCCCCTGTCTCTTTCTCATCATCAATTACCTTGATTATTGTAAAAAATGTATCAGTATCAGACAGACCTACCTTTTTCTTCATGGAATTTTCATTGACCTATTAGCTTGAAAGTTCCAAGGAAGATAATTTTGCAAGAGTCAGTTAAGGAAAATCTAATTTATGTAATCTCACAGGATTAACAATGGATTTAATAAATGTAGTATAAATTGGCACACATGGTATGGAGTGATTCTTCTGGAGTTAGCTGTCTGGATTAGGAATGGTTCCCTTAAAGTGTCGTTGTGACTTGTATCAAGCAAGCATCGAAACGTAAGTGTAAAGTTAAAATCGCCATTATTATTACTGGTACTATTACATGTACAGATGCTTTTAAAGATGTTTCAAACACGAAGCCTAGAAAGGTACTGAATATCTCCTACCATCAATAGCAGTTGCCCGACTATGAATAGTTACCAGAAATTTTTATTCAAATAAAATCTATCATAAATTAGTCTTTAGAAGTTGATTCAACAAAGCACAGCAGTATAATAAAAACACCTTTTATAACTTTATCTTTCGGAATAATGACAAAATTAAGTATAAATTTGAACATGTTTAAATTTAGGCATGTTTCTGCACATTTACAGCCAAACTGGTCTGACTTTCCAAACTGAAGCTGACATTGTCCTGCTAGCACTAGTGGAGAGAATGGTACTATGCTGAAAAGTTATGATGATGCACAACTTTGAGTTCTTTGAGAACTGGACCTTGCTGCAATATCAAAAAGGAGAACCTACTGCAGAAAATGATCATATCTCTTGATTATCAAAATCAAAGAATTTCACTCTTGCTTTCCCAAATCAATCCTAATCAGTTACAGATAGACATCTTCCCATTGTTGAAGGAATGTAACATAAATGCCACTGAATTTCTGTTAGCACGATGCAAAAATACTTTGCCACAAAGTTAACATGACTACAGACTGGTGAAGTAAAAATCCTCATCAGATCTTGCTTTAAAATGTGAGTTGATTAGAATATACTAGTACTAGAGATCTCACCAGAGTAATTTTAAGCTCTAGTATATTCTATCAATCAGATGAGTCTGTGAAGACTAGCCATAGTGGGACAGAAAGCTTACCTGGAAGTAGCCCAGAAAAAAAAGGAAGAATTGCCCTTAGTTCTTCAGAAAGAAATAGTGTCTTCTACATAGATTAGTAGAAGAGGCTGCAATTTTGTCCATTTCTCTCTGAATTCAAAACACCATCAGTGATCAGTCTTTGCAGCCAAAAAGAAAACAAGTGATGACTTCTCACTCTTCCCACCCATACTCATTTATTCCACAGGAATGTCCTTAGGACTTATATTGATTCTGGGAAGATTTTCACACAGTGATGCTAATAAAAACAAAGTTGCAAGGAAACACTTTATTTTATTTTTTTTCCAGATAGATTTTCCTTTTGCAGGGACCAGGCAAATAAAAACATTTTTCTCTACATTTTTCTGGCTTGAGGTATCAACTCTTCAACAAGATGAGATGATACCTTTAGCCTGTTGGCCTATGTTGTTGAGACAAAACAATCCTTCAACAATGATATAGATTGGTTCTTCACACTTTAAGGAGTGCAAATGTCCTACATATGCATCATTTTTCAGGAGTGATTTTCTTATTGGCTAAGTGGTACTTGACTGTTATTTTTCTTGTCTTTCGAAAATGTTATGCATAGGGAGTAGTCTTTCACAGTATGCAGAGAAATGGGAAAGAAAAAAATGCTTGAAGCAGATGGCTTCTGAAACTCATCATTTCAACCTTTACCAGGCAAAAGCTGCCTATCTCTTCCTGATAATGAGCACGTTTGTTAGCAAACTCCACAAAGGCCACCTTATAAAACACACTGAAGATGTGTCAGAAGTTTACAATTTCTTGTTCTGCACATTGACCTTAAACCACTTTGATGTTTTGACCATTTTCTCCAAGTTTAGTTCTACTGCTGGCGAGTGGATTAATACAATGCTTTTTCATATTTTATTACTACTTAATGTTAATTTTATTCATAAGATGTATAATTGCGTTCAAACAAACTTCAAAGCATATAAAGAATTTGAAGTCTTCTTGTGTTTCTATTAAAATTATGTGTGTAGATGTGTCTTGTGTTTCTGAAGCCTCTGATGCCATCCAATAGGCTATAAAAACTCTGACTTGTACTTAATAGAAATAAGGGGAAGCATTTGGTGATCTACTTCATGCAGATATTTCTCATTGACAAAGACATTAATGGCAGCTTCTTAGGACCACAGCACATTTGGAGTTTTGATTCACGGAGTAATTAATCTGAATTTCCTAGTCAGTCTTCATCTTATAAACAATGGTAGTGGAAAATATTGATTTGAACATCCTCTGATATAATCCATTGATTTTGAGACCATTGAGTAAAGAATGGGGTGTAACTTTAAAACTTGAAGGTAGTAGACGTCTGCCTGATGAAGTCATTCACTGCTTACTGGTGAAGTCATTCACTGCTTACTGGAAAAGTGCATTTCTGAAAAAATCTACCTTGACTTTTTGTTCACACTCTGCGCAGAAACTGTTCATACCTACATTTTTGTAATTTTTTTTTAATGCGCTCTGATGCTGGGTGTTGGATGTTGCTTGATCTCAGTGATACTTTTGACACTTTCGATTATAGTAGTATCCTGATTGATCATGTCTAATATTCTCTGGGCTTAAATGGCTCTCCCTTTTGAGATCTTTCAATATTATCTGTCCCACATATCAGCGGTTTTTTTGCATTTGTTTTTATTTTCCATTAGAAAAGTCCCCTTGACCTCATTTAGTTAGAAGTTAACGGAAGATTCTTTCACAAATTAGTTCTCAACACTTTATTTCTGCACAAGAGCTGTATAAGAAAGCAAAACTGAAAAGGAAGGCTGAATGTTACTAAAGAACCAAGTGAAATTTATTCATCATTTTACAGAATTCCCTCTTGACATCTCACTTTGAATCCACCAACTTTAACAATCATCTGGCTTTACTTTGCATAGTTGTATGATGCCTTAACACAATTCTTACTCTAGTTTCTACATAGAGACCACTTGACTATATTTTTCTGAAATGCAGTAGTGTGAAGCACCACAACACAGTAAGGGCATAAAAAATTCCCTGGTTGTTTCCAAGGGAAAAATCTATGATCACAAAAGCTACTAATCCCCAGGAAATAAGAGAGAACTGAAAAAAAAAAAAAAAAANAAAGAAAAAAAAAAAAAGTGGGGTTTCCTTAGCAAGACTCCAGATTGTTTTGAATGAGACAGCAGGAAACAAAAGTTTTATAAAGCAAGAAGGGTAGTATATCACATCTGGTACATATGTGTCAAGAACAAAGAGACAGAGGTTTATCTAACAGTTATATCACAGCCACGCACATTTATGTCTTCCAGTCAGGAGAAATAAACAGTGCTTATGCTTGGACTTAGACTCAGAAGACTAATGGGAAATACCGGAATCTCTCCTCTGCCAGGCAAATAGATGGTTTATTTCTGTCCAAACCCTGTAGGATGTGTTACAGCCCTCTATCCTGAACATCTATATCATATGATTTTCTTCTGAAGAGTTATGGAGAAGGCAACGAGAAACAAATTAATGGT
The DNA here is from genome assembly GCA_013389865.1 of Piaya cayana. NCBI lineage: Eukaryota > Metazoa > Chordata > Aves > Cuculiformes > Coccyzidae > Piaya > Piaya cayana. The sequence goes on along the minus strand of WAAB01023669.1, from coordinate 3,708 downwards.
TTCTAAAGAGGCAGGAGAGCCGCATATACTTTGTGTTCAATTAAAAGAAAAAAGAAGGAAAAAATTTTATTAGGACTACAAAATTAATCAAATTCCACAGAGTAGAAAATTAAACTTATGGCCTTTAAACATCTGGAAATAATCTAAAAATATCAATTCACATTAAAAACTATCCCATGAAACTACTTTGGGTTCAGAAAATTGTATCAATAAATAAAGGAAGACAAGAAAGTTAAAAGTGAAGCAGAGACAGCCAGACTTTCCCTTGCCTTGCAAAGCTTACTGCATCAGCAAGGTGGAATCATAGAATCACCAGGTTGGAAGAGACCAACGATCGAGTCCAACCATTCCCACCAATCTCTAAACCATACCCCTCAGTACCTCATCCACCTGCACTTTAAACTTCTCCAGGGAAAGTGAGTCAACCACAACCCTGGGCAGACCGTTCCATTGCCTAATGACCCTTTCTGTGAATAATTTTTTCCTTATGTCAAGCCTGAACCTCCCCTGCTGGAGCTTGAGGCCATTCCCTCTTGTCCTGTACCCTGCCACTTGGGAGAAGAGGACAGCACCCTCCTCTTTACAACCTCCCTTCAGGTAGTTGTAGAGAGCAATGAGGTCTCCCCTCAGCCTCCTCTTCTCTGGGCTAAACAACCTCACTTCCCTCAGATTCTCCTCATTAAGACTTGTTTTCCAGCTGCTTCACCAGCTTTGTTGCTATTCTCTGGACATTCTCTAGAGCCTCAACATCCTTCTTGTGCTGAGGGGCCCAGAACTGCACACAGGATTCAAGGAGCAGTCTCACCAGTGACGAGTACAGAGGGAGAATAACCTCCCTGGACCTGCTGGTCACACTGTTTCTGATACAAGTCAAGAGGCCATCGACCTTCTTGGCCACCTGGGCACACTTCTGGCTCATGTTCAGTCAGCTGTCAATCAACACCCCCAGGTCCCTCTCCTCCTGGCAGCTCTCCAGACAGATTTCTCCCAGTCTGTAGCTCTGCATAGGGTTGTTGTGCCCCAAGTGCAGGACCTGGCATTTGGCCGTGTTAAACCTCATGCCATTGGACTCTGCCCAGTGGTCCAGTCTGTTCAGATCCCTGAACAGGGACCTCTGATGTCAGCGAGCTGCTCTTCCTAAAGGGATTAAATCAATCTAATGTAGTCAGCTCTGTAAACTTTTTGAATACCTTCTCTTCAGACGTTGTCCATATCACAGGAATGATGTATCCATTTATTTTGATGAATTTGACTTTCTGTGTTCCAGCTCTAATCCTTCTTCTCATGCTAAGAGTCATCTGGGACAAACTTTTTGTTCTCCTGAGAAGGGAAGAACCATACTACTGCTCCTAATCAGGGCATGCAAGGCTGTGAGGAGACATGACAGTGAAAAGCAGGGGAATATAAAAACTAGTCATAACATGGGACAGATAGTTGGTTGCACTTGGCAGCCCATATGAGTTCATGCACAAGCAGTGCACAATGGTAATCTTGTGGAGCTAAGGATCTGAATAGGTTTGATGCATCTTTAATAAGCAATAGAGTCTTACCCTAGGTAAGTCAGCACAAAGAAACAGAGTGTTTCTAAGAGCCTCTAATCCCTTCAGAAACTAGTCTGTGTTTGTTTCCTGAGGCTGCATAGTGAAACCTGATTTATCAGAGCAGTCACGCATGAGACTTTCCACAGATTACTCTTGTGAGTATTTCTCACTTCAAGTTTTCTGTTTCAAAGAAGAACTGAAATTAAGAGATCGACCTGGAGTATATTTTCCTTTTGGTTTGAAGACAGGATTGATAGACTACAAAAGAATTAAACTTGTCCTTAAACACCTCTGATCTCCACTTTCCTCTTCAGTTTTTAGGTGGCCCAGAAAACATTGTTCACAGCTTAAACTCCCTCTTGCTGATTGAGAAAGGCTTTTGCCACCACTACAGAAGATTAATTTCCTGTAGTATTTTCAGAAAGACAGTGTGAACACACAAGAGCTGGATACCCTCTTATAGGGTTCAAGTTTTTGCTAAGTAAGTAAACCCATTAGAAACTGTGGTTTCAAAAAGGTCTTGGAAACATATTGGGTTTTGTCAAATAAAATATCACGTCAGGTAAAATTGCAGGTACCTGAATTACTACTGGCCTATAGGAATGCATTCCTCCTCCTTCCTTTATTTTCCTAAAAATTAGAACAGCTTTGCAGAACTTTTAAAGTATCTTGGTGTGAGTTGACCTGGACTCCAGGTGCCCACAAATGCCACTCCATCACTCCCCTTCCTCAACTGGATAGGAGAGAGGAAATATAACAAAAGGCTCATGGGCTGAGATAAGGAAATGAAATTACATACTACAGGTAAACAAGCAAGAACAGCAGAGAAAATAGTGCAGCAGATGAACAGTCTCCTTATCCCTTGTATTACGTGATTTGAAAAGGCACTAAACAGTTTCTTTTTTAAAAATGTGGTACTGAAAATTCAATTATCAAAAATATAGATTAAAAATATAGGATTTTTTTCTTAGCTCCTGATGTATTACATGAAAAACTGTGTAATTCAGAAGCCATACAATCAACAGACAGAGCATAGATCCTGAAAAACTTATGTTGAGAGAATGTATTTCTTTTTACACAAATTTCTCAGTCATAAATCATCAAGAGTTGGGATGAAATCCTCTTTCTTTCTTGTGTAATGACTATGGAACTTGGACATCATCTCCAGTATTTCCCTGCAATTCCAATGTCTAATGAGGGCAGGGCAAAGGACACAATAATACTGTGGCCAGAACACAGAACATTTGTCTCACAAGTGTAGATCACACAGGCAAGATTGCTTACTTAAATTACGTCTAAAACCCTCAAGCAAAACCAAATTAAAGCAAGATATAACACCGAGAAACTGAAAATCAGAGGAGACAGAACATCATCCCCATTTTACAGTTTGAAAACAGAGAAATTAAATTGTTTGTGGTGAAATGAGGGCAGAGAGGACACCTTTGGCAGAGGTAGAAATATAATCACAGAACACTTTCTTAACCATTAGATTAGCCTTTCCTCCTGGCTTTTGCTTAAACTTACTTGACAGAAACTGACCCAATTATTCCTTGTGATTAATTTCCAGAAGATGTAGCCTTTTTTCATTTGTTTTCTTGTTGGTGTGTTGTTTTCAGACCTATTTCAGTGTCTATAAATGCATTTTTATTAATATGACATGAATAGATTTGTTGAATAATGTTGAGGGGACTAGATCATCATTTAGTATATGCTAATTAATAAAAGTCATCACCTCATCAAATATATGAGAATCCATCTCTTTATTGTCCCAGCTGTTCAAAACATGTGGCTAGCAGTCTTAAACAGCAGAGCTGTAGAACAGGCTGTGCAAAAGCATGTAAATAAAAATTCATTCCTGCCTTCTGTCCTTCTGTGCTTCTTTCCTTCCTTTCTACTTTTCTACCTTTTCTTTTTTCTTTTTTTTTCTTCATTCTTTTCTTACCTTTTTTATTTCTTCCTTTCTCTCTCCCCCTAACTTTCCATCTTTCCTCCCCTCTTCATCTCTTACCCTCTTTCTCTTTTCCTCTTTCTTCCTTTTTTGCTTTCCTATTTCTCTGTTTCTTTCTTTCACTCTTTCCCTCATTCCTTCTTTTTCTTTTTTTAAAAATTTTCCTCCTTTCTTTCATATTTATCTGTGTCTTTCTTTCTCTTTTTCTCCTTCTCTCTT
>WAAB01023668.1:91541-101662 GCA_013389865.1 Piaya cayana | reverse complement strand
ATACATTATATATAATCACTTAGTTTCAGCCTGCTTTTGTGTTTTTTTTTTATATTCTCAGCCTTTCTTTCCTCCTACCTTTTCTCCCCAGGGGGGTGAGAGGTGGAAGGAAGCAGGGGCTGCTGCATACTGTGAGGGGTTTGGGGGAGAGTTTTGACTCAAACCATCACAGTCACAAACCACAGTGTTAAGCAACCAACATGTACTTGTTTTCTGGGCTGCCTTCACTTTCTGTCTGTCCCACAAGGATGCACACAGTCCTGCTGAATGGGATAAATTTTAATCTAATTGAAGCATATCTCTGGGTATGCTCTGACCTTCTGTCACAATTTTCAAAGACAAAATTAAGTGTAGTTTGGAATAAGATAGCTCATGGGCTATTTCTCTGGTACCCAAAATCTGCTGGCCTTTCAATGATGGGTCTTTTTCAAGAAAGAAAAGTCTCTTTTATTCAAGATCTGGCTGAAGCAAGATAGTACTTATATCTTAGGTAGTCTACTCACAGGAGACTGTAACCACACAGCTCTACATTCTTCTTGTCTTTCTCAAGAGAAATCAGCTTGTGGCTCAATTAAGGAGACTAAGCTGCATGGCACATCTCCCTGACAAGGCCAGATGAGGACAGCTGATTCTTTTCCATTTCTGCTAGTGGCTGAACCCAGCTAACCAGGAGCTTCTCTTCCTTTAATAGGGAAGAACATGTATTTACAATAAAGTATCAGCACTGTGGATATTAGCTGGATTAAATGGTTTAGTGAGCTAAGGCAGAAGGTGCTATTGAATTAGGGCATGCCTAGTCCATAGCATTTAATACATTAACATTCTTTTGGATACTGTGTTGGCAGGCTTGGTACAAAGCCACAAGTTGTAAGTATGCACAATTCTTCCTTTGATGGCTCAAATGATTAGGTGTTAACAAGAGGAACCTAGTCACTTACAGCTAGGGAGTTTTAGCACCAGGTTCACACTCTCCTCCCTCTCCCTACTCGGCTAAGGTTTTTTTCTCATTCCCCACTAATGTTAACAGCAGGTACTTAAAGCAATTAGACATTATCACTTCTCTGGTCTTTATTACGTCCTAGTTTCACATCAGCTACTCTGTAAGCAATAAAAGAGCTGAATTAACAAGACTGTTGCAGACTATTCTGCTTCACTTCTTTCTCATTGGGTCATGGAGCCACATGGACAGGCTGTGAGCTGCAGAGCTTTAGACCATCATTGCCAATTGCCATGGTATTTTTCCAGGGGGAAAACCATAGGTAGTACAAGAAAAGACTTAGGGACATCATAGAAAGGTGATGTGGGGAATATGGGTAAACCACAAGGACAAAGAGGCTTGAAGGATTTCACAAGTCCTGCAGAAGAGCTTGCAGCTGTGCCTGTGCTGTGAATTAGCTGCCACATGGACCTGCAAGTTGCAAAGACAGCATACGGACATTGGTAAGATGTGTTGCTTCTGTGAAAATAAAGCCCCATGTCTATTGAGCAGCTCTTGCTTGCATGGGAATAACTGGTGTAAACTTTTCATCTAGGGTTAGCAATAAACTCCTGTGCTCTCTATCTCTGGTGTTCAAAAAGAGGCTTTCCCGTATTTGTTCAGCCAGGTAAAAGCTCACCCTTTTTCTTCTCTCTCTCTCCACTTTAACCCTCCTTTAACCCTTAGCTTTAGTACAGGATCTCAGAGAATGATATATAATTTCCTCCTATCCCCCTGCAGTATTTCTAAGCCTTGCTTTGTTGTTCCAAGAGGGAAGGGACAAGAGCTTTGAGTTCTTAAATCCTGCTGTCGGTTCTTGCCTGAAAGAGGTAAGTAGGGAAACTGAAGGAAAGCTGAAGAAAGGAGCCTTCATTGCCTACAGCATTCACCTGTAATGGAGGCAAAATGTGGGGTTAAACAACAAAAATAGACCCAGGAACAGAAATTAAGGGGATACTTACACAGTTTCATCATTCTTGAACTCCAGCTCCCCGTAAGTGTCTTCAAAGTCTTCTCCACCTCCTTTCGCTGTCCCTTCTACTGTCCTAAATGGTAGTATGACTGTACCCCGAGCACCTGATGTCCTTAGGACTTTGACTTCCATCACACCAATGCTCTCGCTGACATGTATAACATCACACTCAAATGTGAAGATGCCAGCATGGTCATCATCCAGTATAGTCACTGTGGCCACACAAGGAGAAGCCAATATGGCCTTTGGGTATGGGGAGTTACTGAGATCTGGAGGTTCCTCACTCTCTACAACACGGAGGTTACTAAGTCGCACAAAGAAATGTTCATCTTCCTCAAAGATGTCATCATCAATAATTCCCACTGAGAACTCCTTCTGAGTCTCCCCTGATTTCAAGACAACAGTCCCCTCTGTGAATTCATAGTCAGCACCAGCATTGGCAGAGCCATCCTCTGTTTTATAGTCCACGTAGATGGTCTTAGACATGTCCCCTCCTTTCCGCACCACTGTCAGGAGAACAGCACCACAGTTCTCAAGACACTGATAGGAGCATGGGTCAAAATAAATTTTGGAGATGAATTCCTCAGGTTCATCTGGCCGCACCTCATGCAAGCTGGTGCTCTTCTTGGCTTGCTCAGCTGCATGCTTTTTCAGAATATTGCCCGCTCCTGTCATCATTCTGGTAGCTTGAATGCGATAAAAGGCTCTGCTTTTTTGCTGATGAGACAAGGCATAGTAGTTAGCCATCTCTACCAGCTGGTCCAAGTCTTTTTCTGGGTGCTTTTGCTTCAGGTCCTTAAGGATTCTGATCATCTCTTTGCGGGATTCATCTACCTCCTTTCCCTCCATAGTCACTAAGTTTCCATCCAGAAAGTGGGAGTTCATCATCTTGCCATCCATCTCTATTCCCTTAGGGTGATCACCTTCTGATTCTATGATAATGCCCCTGTGCTTGTCAGTACGGTACTTTTTGTGCATATACTTATAGAAAAGTAGACGTCTATCTGCTATCCAAGCCAGAAGGACACAAAGTGGAAAGAAGAAAAGTGTGAGCAGACCTTCCCAGACCTGAACCACACCTGGAGAGAAAACAGCAAGGATCATATACAACCAAATGTAAGCAAAGATGCTCCATGCCGCTGTGACAAAGAAAACCCTCAGGTGTTTTATCTTTCTGGTCTCCCCGTCAGGGATCACATAGACACAGATGGCAATGATGATAAACATATTGAAAGCAGCACTGCCAACAATTGTAGATGGCCCCAGGTCTCCAGCTACGAATCCATGCCCACACACTTCTATCAGAGACAGAAGGATCTCAGGAGCAGAGGAGCCCAGAGCCATGAGGGTCAAGTTGGAAACAGTTTCATTCCAAATACGAATGGTGGTTGTTGTGGTCTCTCCATTAGGTTTCTTAATTGTGATTTCTTTTTCTTGTGATGTAATGACCTCTATAGATGCCATGAAACGATCTGCAATGATGGAGACTCCAAGGAACATGTAGATCAGTGCGACAAAGTATACAATAACACGGGCAATTTTGTCCCCCAGGGATGGGTTTTCTGGGTACCATATTGGCAAGATAACACCTTCCTTGCAGTCAAAAGATCCTGAACACGAGCTGTTTTGTACTGAACTTGTTGAGTCTCCCGTCAAGCCAGCATCCGCCTGCAAACCATGCAAAAACAGTACAAAAGTAACCAGCCCAAAATGGAGGAAGGCTGAGGTGACAGGTTGCAAGCTTAACCACGCCATATACAAGATGCAACTTCAACTGTGTAGATCCAAAAAGGCTGAGAACCTGAAACAAACAAAAGAGAGAGGGAGAAGGGAAGTATGAGAGAAAACGAAGATGCAACATTAGCCAAACACACTTCAGTATGTCACCACTGAAGTGTACTGGTAGAGATGCATGGGTTGTGCCTCTGTCATTTTGAAGAAGGTATTTAGCAAGGACATTAACAAACTGCAGCATTTACATGCTCAGCAGATGAAGATCAACTGCTACAAAAGTAACTCAGAGGAAAAGTGTGTAGGTATAATGGCCCACTACTGACCTACAATATACGCAAGAGGAGTACTAAGTGCTCAGCTGCCACTCATCTAGTGATGTCATGGTGCTCCCCAGCACATAGCACTTCAACTCAGCACAAGAAACCGCATCTAAAGGCTCCCCTGTCTCACCACCAATGGGACAAGACAAGTCAAGGAATCACTAGCAATACAAGAAGCACCATTTAAGGCCAGTGAGCAACCTCCAAATGAAGTCCATTTGTAGGACATAATTCAGTTATGAATTATGGAGTTCTTAAGTGACCAAACCATCCCCATAGCCAGCTACCCCCCACCCGAGTAGGCTGCAGAGTCTCCAGAAGGGTCCTAGGGCTCCCCTCAGCTTCTGAGGCACAGGGCCTGTCCAGTCCAGAGGCTGACAATTTCTGAAGCAGAATGCTGTGAGAAACTGTGTCAAAGGCTTTGCTGAAGTCCAGGAAGACTACATGCACAACCTTTCCCTCATCCAAGACTCTAGTCACTTGGTCATAGAAGGAGATCAGGTTAGTTTGGCAAGACCTGCCTCTCATAAACCCATGTTGACTGGGCCTGATCCCCCAGTTCTCTTGCATGTGCTTCGTGATAGCACTCAAGATCACCTGCTCTATGACTTTCCCTGGTACTGAGGTCAGACTGACAGGCCTGTAATTCCCTGGATCCGCCTTATGCCCCTTCTTATAGATGGGCACAACATCAGCCAGCCTCCAGTCCACTGGTACCTCCCCAGTCATCCAGGACTGCTGAAAAAATGCATGTACCCACCAATATTCTCTCTGCGTCCCTAAGAAACTGGTATGTTTTAAAATGTTCTCTAAAATGCAAGTAATCTAACTTAAAATACCATGCAAAAACAAAGGAGCTGATCGATGAATCACATAGATTGGGCAAATCACTGCCCCAAAATGGCTTCTATCACTTACAGGCTACATCGTTATAGGGCTTGTACCACTTCAAATTGGATTCTGAACCCTTCACATTGCCATGGATGACACTATTCTCCTTCCTATATAACAAGCATCTGGAAGAATTTGGTAACAGGCTTAGCTGACAAATCACATTTGTTAGTCCAGACACAGCTGAGCATCTCACAGGAAACATAAAACTTAATAGTAACATTATCTACAGCACTTGGCAGGTTCAAGAGCCTTAACTCCCACTAACTTTCATTGAGATCTGTACTGCCAAATCAGTAGAGCTGAGATTAATTTCCCCTACTGAAGCTCTCTAAATCTGGGGCAGTAAAGTTAAATTAAGTAATATTGGCTCCCTTTGTAGTCAGAGGAAAGAGAGAGCTGTTTCCAGGGGACAATCCTTCCTGTCCCACCCCTGTTCTGACCCAAAAGATGTACATAAGAGACACACCTCCAAAAGGGTCTTTTTTCCTTTCTCATATCTCTCCATGGTCTTGAGAGGGCCAGACAGAGAATTTAAAGCAGATGCCTAACCTTCAGATGGCAACAGTTCGAAGAGATGCCCCTAAGCACCTGAGCAAGTCCCTCCTCAATCCTTTACACTGTAAATGTTCCAGGCAACATTTTAATGCTATCAGCATTAACAAATGCATCTCAAATGGCTATTTTATCATCATGTTCTCTTGCTCAACTCTTTCCGAAAGCGAGTGCAGTCTTCCTGATATCAACAAAACCATTTTCAACTTTCAGATAAAAATCTATAAAGACAAGCGAAACAGGAAGGAAAGCATGAACAAGGACCGCAAATGAACAAAATCGCTCCTGACAAAGCACAGCAGAGGGGAGAGAATTGATTATGCAGTATCAGGATCACAAATCCATATCTGACACCCTTGATATGAAAAAACAATACACTTCTTCATGCTACCTGGACTAATTTAGAAGAGGTATATTATCTCACATTAGCCTACTTAACTGCCTATCTACCCTCACCCCAGTGCCTGAGTGAGCCCCCAGGGAGTAGAGGGACCCTAGCCTGAGTATGAGACATCAGCCAGCCCCAGTCCTAGCCTTTGAAGTCTGGAAGACTGAGCTAGCCAACCCATACAGCCTGAGTTCTGTTTGACACTCCCGTTGTGTCTTCTGCTCCACATGGTATTTTATCAGATCTCTGGCTGCAGGATGTTGGAAAATCCCCAAGAAAGGGACAGTGAATATGTGGAGAGGGACTATGAGCAGCAAGCCCAAAATCTCTAGGCTGCAAGGTCGATGCGTGCACATGCACAGTACAGATGACACATTCCAGGTGCCTTCGACTCAAGGTACACACAGAGACCAACAGCACAAGCACAGCAGCTCCAAAAACACCCTGGGCACATCAGATCATCCTTTTCTGTACGGCAACTGTTGGCAGATATCCACCAACCTCTTGACACTTCCAGCTCCCAGCTCCTACTCAAGTGTACAGCAGCAAGTAGGTGCTGTGTTTTCCAAGATCAGCCATGTAGAAACAGCTGACAGAAAGACAGGAGTAATTTAAAAAACATCTGTGTGACTCAAGCCCCTAAATTTGGTTTCAAAGATGATTTAAGAGTCTAAATATCACTTAAATTCAGAGTCTTGCCTAGGAATAGTACAATGACTAAACTGCCCTCTGAAATAAATGACTACTACCACCAGCCTCCCTTTCTGCAGGACAACCACTTTCTGTAATTGACATTATCTGTATACCTTCTGTAATGCTGTGATAGCTTCTATTGCTTGCCATTCCTCACCATACTTCAGGACTTTGCCAATCCTTCTTAAATGTTTAATTTTATTTTAAGCAGAGAGTAATTTTATTATTATTCCTCAACCTAATCATATATTTTGAAAACAATCTCTATCAGAGTAGCCTCTGGTTATATGTTTGGACCTTTAAAGTCAGGCTATGGGTTGTAGACTAAAATCTCAGAATGTGGTAATGTTTCTTTACTATTTTTCACTTGCTTTGACACTTTAACTTTAAAGGGAAGTCACCATCATTTTCTAAAATGATACAGTAATGACCTGATCCTGCAACTCTTTGACACACATAAAACTCCCCAGTGGGATAAACAGGAATTCTGCCCACAAACACACTGTCTAATAAGATCTTAATATGGGTTCATTAACATGAAAAGCATTAACCTAACCAATCTGAAAAACACAATGGAAGCATTCTTACAGTCATCCCCTCTTGGGAATTGGTGCAAAAGGGCTTTATAATATAGAATAAGACTATTAAATTTTAAAACTGCTGTTAATAAAACATTGAGGAAACAGTTTTAACATTCAGATGACAGAGGACAAAAGAGTTAAAATGCACTCTCTAGTTCAGCAAAGTTGCTTACACAAGGTGCACATTTTCCCTAAAATATATCAACTAGAGTCAGTCCAGGAATCACTGGAGGGGATCTACACAACTCTGGCTAGCTCAAATTGAAGTAGACATGTCCTGTGCCCCTCCACTAAGTTGCAGCTTTGATCTCAGCAGGTCTAACTGTGACAAGAGCCACTCTTCAGTGCAAGTCCTGCTCTGAGGACTGAGCCTCCAGGTGGGCTTGCAGCACTGACCTGAGTCCCTGCTAGTCACACAGGAGGTGTCACAGTGTCACTCCTCTGATGCCCATGCAACAAAACACATCCATATCTGACACACAGAAGTGTCATTCCAACAACGTCACTGCCCTGGTTCTGCAGGATGCAAACAACAGGAGGCTGCAGCAACAATGCAGTCAGTTGGTATTGGGTTATCTTTGGCTTTATACTGTTAGGATCAGATGTAATTTTCCCTCACTAATCTGTACCCTACTATTGTTATTACGTTGAATACCAGCCAATAAGGGCAGCAGTACTGAACGAAGTGTCCCCTGTGTGGTAGGATAAATTCAAAGCATACAGTCAGTGCAAACGAGAGGGAAAGAGCTGAAAGCATCTATGCAACAGAATGAGCTAGTTTTCAATAGCAAGGCTCTGAGAAGATGCATAACAGTTATTTGAGCAGAGGGAACTCCTTCCTCTACAAAAGTTGGCATTGGTTGCCAACGTGATGCATAAATCCATAAATAGAACACATAAATAAAAAGATCAGTTCTTGAAATACTTCTGGAGACAGTCCAGAAAGCGACATAGACCATGCCTGTCACAAGCCTGCAATAGAAAATACCTTTTAGACAACTATAAGGCTCCTAACAACTTCTATAATAGCTGAGTTCAAAAGACTGATGGTTTGTCTGCTGTGGACCTACAGTGAGGTAGGAAGCTGGAAAGGCTATATTGATGCCTTATAATTTAGCTTGCAGTATACAGCTGCTCACATGACTCTAATGGCAAGGATACTTTCAAAAGGAAGCATTCACAACAAGCAATCAAATCAAGAGACAACATAACACAGTAATGGCTGCTAACATCTAACCTCCACATACAAAACTCCCAAGATGACTGCTCAGTAAATACAAAAGCATATCTGTAAGTCTCTAATAATTTATAACTTAGACAAAATTCCCCTTAAATCATCATAAAAATGTTTGACCTGCAAATAAGAAGAGGTTGTCTGGCACCACTGTCTCCTACCTTCTGCCTCCCACCCCTCAAATAAATCAGACACACAAAGAACATATGTGGACATATAACCTCTTTCCCCTTACTCTAGACTGTCCAGGAAAGGCTGTTGATCAGATTCAAGTGCTGGTGGGTCCCATTCACCCTTGGGTGCTGCTCTAGGGTCAGCCAGAGACATCTGAAGATCAAGGGGGTTGTGTACTCCACAAGCATCTGTCACAGAACAGATCAGATACAGCGTTGATATTAGTGTCATCTTATAGCTATACTCCAAAGCTGGAGGAGACAGAAATAAGGTTCAGTTTAATAATAGGGTCTCTTATTCCTCAGCTCTAAAACACATAAAAGCTTTTTGATTGAGCACATTTTTTTAATAACCATCAGCAAAAATGGAAATTATATCCTTTCCGCTGAAGAACACAAATAACTTAATTTCAACAGAAGTGGTATTCACATTCCCCCCTTACCAGAAGTAAACCAAAATATTTAATATAAAACAAAGCATGCTTTTCAATTGTTTTTATTCAAGCACTATTAAACCCTTTGCTCAACAGTACAAGATAACTCAGTTTGTAAGTTAAGATTCACCTCTAAACCAAAAGCCAGAGCAGTGTAATTAGATCTATTTTGTCAGATGCAAATGCAAATTTCCAAGCACAGACCTGGCCTTAAACTACCACATGGATGGCACATGCCTATCTGACATGAGCACAACTGCAGATCCCAAACTGACTTTACACAGGTTATTGCACAAGAGGCAGTTCAGCTCCTTACTACCACATCAGCTAAGTTTCATGATAAAACAAAAAAAAAGCACTGCAAATCATGCTTAGGCCAATACAGATCCCTGCAGTTTGGATCTGTGGATAAGTTATGGTAGGGAGCTGTAGGTGCCTGCTGCTCTGCATTTCACAGTAAATACGTCAACACCCAGAATTAGCTGCCTACAGAATAACCCCTTTGTTATGTGTCAGAAGCAGCTTTTTCTTTCTTCCTCTCAAGACCATGTAAAAAGCTACCATAAAGAGTCTAGCTCTCATAGCAAGTCTTTCAATAATTACAAGATGGTGGCTCTACTATCATAGAAAAGTTCCTTATCATAGAATCACCAGGTTGGAAAAGACTCACCAGATCACTGAGTCCAACCATTCCCACCAATCTTGAAACCATGCCCCTCAGTACCTCATCCACCCACACCTTAAACACCTCCAGGGAAGGCGAGTCAACCACCTCCCTGGGTAGACCGTTCCAGTGCCTAACAACCCTTTCTCTGATTTTTTTTCCTTATGTCAAGCCTGAACCTCCCCTGGCAGAGCTTGAAGGCCATTCCCTCTTGTCCTGTCCCCTGTCACTTGGGAGAAGAGGCCAACTCCCTCCTCTCCACAACCTCACTTCAGGTAGTCGTAGAGAGCAATGAGGTCTCCTCTCAGACTCCTCTTCTCCAGGCTAAACAACTCCAGCTCTCTCAGTCGCTCCTAGTAAGACTTGTTCTCCAGCCCCTTCACCAGCTTTGTCACTCTTCTCTGGACATGCTCCAGAGCCTCAACATCCTTCTTGTGGTGAGGGGGCCAGAACTGCACACAGTATTCAAGGAGCGGTCTCACCAGTGCCGAGTACAGAGGGAGAA
>WAAB01023668.1:23329-72964 GCA_013389865.1 Piaya cayana | reverse complement strand
GGTGAGGGTTGGGGGAAGGGAGAGGGACTGCAGATTACTGTGGGGGTTTTTTGGGGGAGAGTTTTGACTCAAACCATCGCACCATCTTTTTTTGCCCCTTCCACATAGGCCTGATCTTATGTTGCTCAGTTCACACAGCAATTTTTCATCACAAGAGGGAGTATATGAATTTTTTTATCTCCTTAGTGTTAAAGGTGAGCTTGCAAGGTACTACCTTGTGACGAAAGCATCCAAACCCTTTATAGAATACCACTATAAAAAGTAAAACAAGCCAAAAAAACCCCCCTCTTGTTTATGTTATCTTTAGTTAATAGGGATTTAAAACTCCTGGGCTGCTTAGTACAAAATCACTAAACAAACCTGGATGTCAGTTTTTAATGAATACCAAAATCACTTGATGTTTCAAGTGTTACGTCACCTAAACCAAAACCACTATCAAATACTAACATGTTGAAGGAACACACACTATTTCTTTTGTAAAAGCTTGCCTCGCTATCCCTGAATGACAAACATAATCAACAATTACATTGTGCAACAAGGACAACAAATTTGTAAAGCAAAACCCATTCCCATCCAGACTCTTTCCATGATCACCTGAAACTGAACCCACAAGTAAGCAATGTTGTTCATGAACCAGTAAGTCATCAGTTAGATGCTTTTCCCACGAGCAGTCAGGACCTTAATCCCACTCTCAAACTTGTCTCTAAGCTCTTGAGATTTGGAGCAGAACAAGAATTGCAGGCTTCGCTCTTCCTTTCCTTGTCCATCTAAGACTAGAAAAGATTTTTCAAACTTAATCCGCGGTTTCAGCATCCCATGGCTTCAATCTTCTGCTGGCAACCATGCTGATAATAAAGATGCTGGCAGAGAACGTAGCTGATGGCAGCACTGTTGATAAAGACAACATGCGCAACAGGCATTGACTTATTCTGCCAGGCCAACATCATCTATCGACACAGAAAAACCTGCCAGTGTCCAAGTTCTGGAAGAAACTCTGGGAACTTTAGCTGAGTCAGAAAGTATCTATCCTGTCCCCTTCATTCACCAAACACACATTCCACACTTACAGGTAAGAATGTCACACATTTGCCATCCAGAATTTTAGGCAGATATAGCCATATTACAGCTATATTACAGCAGACAATACAGGCTGCAGGTTTGGCTACTCCCTGGAAAATGTCTAGCTGAATAAGGCTATACAAATTGCTCCCACTACATTGCTGTCCTCCTCTGATCTTTCAATCCTCAGCCTTAGGAGCCAAGAATGGCCACAAACAGCATCTACATTTGTCCTTGTTGCTTGAATACAAGCAGTCCCTTTCTCTCATTCAAGATTTTGTCTTGGTGAACCTGGATTATACGTCATGCTATTTTTTCATAGCTTTGCTTTTCATCCCTCATCAGGTCCCTGCTCACGTTTGTGTCAGAATAGATGGGATAATATGACATTTATTGGTATGATGCACCTGCAGAGCCTTGAAATAAGTTCCAAATCTGAGAAAAAAAATACTTTCTAGGGGAAAGCGAAAAGGAACCACCACGGAGAAGGTAGCTTCAAGGCTATCTATGATTACAAAGTAAATGAACCCACTTTAAATGTAAAATTCNCCCCCCCCCCCCCCCCCCAAGCTGGGCTTTACATACACATTCTCAACAGTGCACAAGATCATATTGGTCAAGCCATAGGACACCTGGGACAGTCTACACTGTCTTCATGGCCCTTCGTGTGACCAGTGGGCAATTCCTCCACAGGTCATAGCAGATAGATTTCTGCTACAAATGCACAAAGAAGGATGAATTATTGTATTCCTTTGTGCACTGATCAAGAAGGGTTGAAATAGAGATTTAATCTCTCAGATGTGTCTGTGACAGGTATATGTTGTGTTATGATCCTCTAGTCTCATTGCAGAGCTTCCCAGGAGATTTAGTCTGGGGTCAGAGTCCACATTCCTCAGGTCTAGCTCAGAAGGAAGGGCAGTTCTTTGTACAATCATCTTCACCATCATCACAACTGAGTGCAGAGAAATGTAGAGACAAGCCCCTGTATAGGTGGCTGATAACACAAACATATCCTAGTCTGGGCTGGCCAAAGGTGTTCTGTGCAAATGAATGAGGACCTAAAGTGACTTAACATGGGACACACACACAGACGACACCACACACACAAACCCCCAAAGGCAACTAGTCATTGGGAGCCCAGGGCCATGCAAAACCTTGAAAACTTCTGATAAGAAGTGACATCTTCCAAAGAATCCACATGACAGTGAAGAGCAAGGGCACACCTCATGACCAGAGTTTGATCATGGTGGAATCCAGGATACAAGTTAATTCCAAACTTTTCCATTTTAACATTGGATTCAGAAACTGTGTTTGTCCATAAATTGACCAATGCAGAGAAAGCAGACATCTATAGTGGAGCATACACACACAGGGCAAATACCCTGAGACAAGGCCTGCCAAGCCAGTGCATCCTGGCACAGGAAACAAGCACTCATTCAAAGGAGATTTTTCCAGCATTTTAAATGCCAGCTACAGATGGTATTCAGCGAGACCTTCTCAGGCTGAGACATTCCTTATTTACTGCATCTTACAGCAACAGTTTAATAGCAACTCAGTTACAAATTATTTGGTTTTTTTTTTTTTATTATTTTGGAGGTGTTCTATAATGTAAGTGTTTTTCCAGGAAGGACCAATGGGACTCTATTTCTTATAGCACTGGGGTATGTTCCAGGACAAAGGGCACATCCATAAGGCTCCTTTCAAATGCGGTGATTAGTAACTAGTAACCAGCACTAATGCTTCTGATGATACACTTATTTTCTCAGCTGCAGAACAGGTACCCAAGGCTCAGATTACAATAGTGGATTGGATCTGTTCTACTCCTCACAACCAGCGAAGACTAAAGAGCCTGGCCTCCGAGGAGGAAGTTTGGCATGACAGACAACAGCAACAGATATCAGTGTAGTGAGAAGCCTGCAAGCACATCAGAACATTCTGACGGCTTGTCATACATGTCTTACAAAGCCCTAGAAAAGGATTTGGTTTCCAAAGTAGTCAATTTATTGAACAACTTCCCCATATAATTTTGAATTCCAAAAGTCAATGGGAAAATCTCACATTTCACTGATTTTGTAACCTAACAAAGATAAAAATCAATTGTACCTCCACCACTCTAGTTTCTTTGTTAAATACTGTTATCAAGATTTTTTTTTCCTGCTTCCAGTACCACATACTGGGTAGTAGCATAAAAACAAATGCACATTTCTAAAACTAAGCCAGGGCTTCATGGAGAGGAGGAGTCACAGTGATTCTAGAGCAGCAGATGGTTCTTCAGCCACATGTCACACTCAGGCGGGGTTTCTTGTACCTCTCTCAAATTCTTCCCCTTACCTGTATATTCAAATTCTGGGTAAGCTACTCCCTGGTCAGTGGGCTTGCTAACAGGATAAATAGTCTTGCTATTGGTAATGAAAAGCAGTTAGGGTTAGGTTATATTGTAGGTTGCATACAGGTAGCAGGAGCTTCTTGTCCTCTGTGTTGGCTTTCAGTTCCTAAGGGTATAACACACCATCAGCAACTCAAATCCTCCCAACCATTTTGCAGCCCAGGTGGCCAATAGACCCACAGCTGCCCTGTAGCCACCTAAGTACATTAGTGGTCCCTGCCAAAGCGTTGTGGGTGCTCAGTTCACAGGCAGAAAATGTTGTTGTGGCTGTAGGTGCCCGTGCCTTTAACCTCACAGCAATTTCTGTGGGGGCTGTAAACAAGGTTTCAAGCTGCAGTTTGTTTCCACTTTGAACATGCAAGATGCCAGAGCTGAAGGCCCCCAACCTCAGAGGATCGTACCAGACAGCACAACTACAGAACCTAATAGTACAGTCCTATGGTAAAAACAATAAATGCTGAATAAAGACAGAATAAGGTTTTACTATTCCCCTAAGTTTATTGTAATAATTTTCTTAGCAAAATTCCTGAGACCTACTAAAAATATACATATACATCTACAGAAGTCTCCTATGCAATAGTGTCTCTTCCTTTAAAAATCTGGATGAAGTGGAGAGTGCCAGATTGTCTCTTCCCCCTGAGCAGTTAGAAGAAAGCTGTGCTTCCTTCCAGGATACCTTGATACTGGTTTGTAAAAAACAGGGAGGAAAAAACCCCTATAAATTAAATTAACATGGGCCATGAATGAAAGCAAACAGTTTAATTAAAGGAGCGAGAGGCTTGTGCATGTAGAGATTGGAGATATACATCTACCTCCAAGACATGTAGCCTCTGTCCACATCTGGCTGGACTCAGGAAACACTTATGGGATGAGTTTGGGGTGCAGGGTTTGGCTCCAGACTGTTCTGGTGAGATCCAGGGACAGAGCCAGTCTACCTGAGAAGAGGCCTGTCACTGGAACTCCACATGAGTTCTGCCACCACCCTCAGCACTGAAGCATTGACTTTAAATCTCTAATTATGTTACCAAAGTGTCCTTCTGATGTGTCTTGGTTTTGGATGACAAAACATTGGTTCTCACTTAAAGTAGTAATATATTCAGGTTCTCCTAAAATTTGAATTTAGGAGAGTATTATCCCTTGATTCAATGCTTTAAAAAGTGCAAAATTACAAAAGGATGTAGGTGTATGCATCATACATCTAAGCTTCAATCCTGCTGAACATAACCTGCTTGTCCTAGGCACACTGTCACAGCCCAAAGCAGCCCCACAGTATTGCTGTGACAAGACCACAGCCTCAGAATAGTCATAAGGATTCAGATGGAAAGAATTTAAATTTGTGGAGGAGAAAGGCACACTCAGCTGTGTGCACAAAAGACGTGGTGGTCTTCCGTAGCCCTGCTTTTCTTTCTACAGGGGTTTCTTTTACACACAGTATGTATCTTATCCCATGCTTTGTACACAGTCCTACATTCAGCCTCTGTCCTGTCCTCGGCCCATTCTGTACACCATCGCCCACTTGCTCATGCCTCTTGCCCTCACTCCTCTCAGTGCATGCTCTCCTTAAATATCTGTCCTCCCCCTCCTCTGAGCTTAAGTTATTGCTATGGTGATGTGGATTTAGATGTTTCTTTTTGTCAAAACATCACATAAACTGTGAGCTTGGAGTAGCTCTCTCTTTCTCTCCATGATAACTAATTTGCATCCTATAGTGTGTGTCCCATAATGTTTTGCTCTGGAGATAATAAATGAAATAACCCAGAACAGCAGAAACACTTTAGCCTGGAGAGTCTTGGACTGTCCGTCTCCCACTCTCAGCATGCTCCTGGTGCTCCTGGAAGAGTTAAGCTGTGGACATTTTGCACATCCTTTGGTCTATGCAGGTTTTCCCATTTGTTTTTGCACTGCTAACCATCTACAAAGCAGCTACAGAGCAATATCTCCCACTACCAGGAATCCCAGCAATGCACAGCCACTCACAGCATTGTTTACCAAATACACCCACCACCACAAGAGCCATAAACAGAAACAGCAGGCATAATAAACCGCCTCATATCCACATGCCTATAGGAGTTTTGTCAAGATTCACAACTGCACCAGACTCCTGAACCAGATTTGACAGGAGTGACCCAACCTCACTCAGCACAGCTGGGCAGACAAAACCCAGCTGGCAACACTCAGAGTCTCTCAGTAGAGCCCTAATGTACTGGGTACTTTCTTGGGCAAACCAAGCCTCTCCTTCCTTCCCCCACCTGCTTAATTTCTCACAACTGGGAAATGAAGATTTTGAGAATTACTGCCCAGCTACCAAATTTCCCTGCAGCATGCCAGCAGGTACCAAAGCTATGGGAGGGACCACCAGACAAATACAGATAGCAAAGAAAAACCACACATCCCTCTTGCCTCAGGACCCCAGTCCAGAAGTCACAACATGGCTCTCAGCAGATGTCATACATGCAGATTAGGTGCTAAGCCCACAAGCCCTTTGCAAAGGCTAAACCATGAGAAAATGCCATTTACCTTAATGAGAAGAGCAGCAGAACCTCATGCAAATACCAGAGCTCAGAGGAAATGTATCCTCAAAGGCCAGCAGTATACAGGAGCTAGAGACAGAGACACATTCCCTGTGGTGCTGGCAGGAGCTGAAGAAGCAGCTTTGTGGTGCTCAGGGAGGTGCAGACAGCAGGTGCAAGCTCAGAGCAGGCTGTCCAATAGGGTGGGAACAGGTTAGCGACAAGCTGCAGGTGTGGTCCAGCCCCCTGGAAATGTGCTGCTGCCCCAGCACTGCTGCCAGTGTGGAGAGCAATGGTTGATACCAGGGAGCAGGTCCTTGCTCAGATACCTGCCTCTGCTATGCCCAAGGAGTTTCCTACAGGAGCCCTTCTGGTGTGGCAGAGCCCTTACCCCATCCTGCAACCAGCCCCCTCCTCCTGGGACACGGAGCATCTGTGAACTCACATGAGCTCACCATCCACTGCCTCCACGTGCTTTTCCCTGCCCCAGCCAGCACTCAGCTCATCAGGTCCTCAGAAGGGCATGAATTTATTCCTGATATAGAAGTCAATGATACTCACAATACCAGAAGCAATTTCCAGGTACATATCTCTGTCATCACCCATGCAGCAGAACAGGTTCATGAGTCCCAGCAACATGCAGACTAAGTCACTTGACCAGGAGCTGCTCCCAGCCCTGCCCTAGCTTACCCCAGGAGCCTCAGCAGTGTGAGGGAACCCCTTGAATGCAAGGGGGCATTAAACACCTCCCAAGCATGCTGCAAGGGCTAATTTCTTGACAAATGGTTGCAAAGCTGAAGGAGATGAAGGTGTGGTTCAGCACACAAGTTATGTGGCTCGTTACAGGACTTAATATTTACTGGTTGAGGCAAATGGCATTGCATGAGCAGCAGCATCTCAAAGCAGCCTCCTTCCCTAGCATCATGTGGCTTTGTTCACACTACAAGAGCAGCACTTGCGGTGTTTGGATTCCCTTTCAGCTGGTTCTGCTATGAATTACTGCACTCTGCTTCTCATTCCTGTCCCTACTGCCATCTTCTCACTGTTTTCAGCTGCATCTAGAAATGGACTGAGACTTTACTTAACTCGGTATAGTTACAGTCCTATGGTTTTCCATTAACATCATTCTAGGGCCTCTTCAAGTGAGATTTTAAGTTCTTTGCCAGCTTCTATGAACAATGAATGCATGTTCAAAAAAGGGGAAAAATTATAAAAGAGAAAAAAGGTATTATTAGAAGGAGCAAAGCCTCAGTGAGTCCCATCACTTTGCCCAGCTGCTGCTGTGTCTAATCATTTTCATAGTGTAACAGGGAATGTGAAATCAGCAATTAATTTTATGACTGTGATTTTACCTTTCTCTCCTGAAGGTAATTGCAGCTGTGGGTTCATTCTCAACAAGTCTTCATCCTTACCACAGGTACCATTGAGAAAAGTGATGAGATGAAGCACTCTAAAACAGGTCACCTCTGACTTTTGATGGAAGTGTGCAGGCAAGTGCTAGTCCTTGCCACAAAAACTTCCCAGTATGCTGAGAGACTGAGCAGGGGAAGTTCTCTACACAGATTTCTCACCAGCACACAGCAAATAAAACATGCACATACTTCTTCCAGAGCTCTGCTGCCTGGAAAAGGCTCTTGCACCTCTCAGCAGCCGTGAGGGCAAAGCTGAGTCTGGGTGCTCTGGCTGTGAAGAATCAAGCACCTAGGCTCGGACTCCAGGCACGCTCTTAACTGTTCAAGCATTGCATTTCTCTCAGCCAGGTCAGGGGTCTCTGCATCTTGTAGGATTAATTCAGAAAATACAAACTCATGAACTTTGCACAGCTTTCTCTGAGCTACTGGAGAACCTGAGGACAATCCATGCTCATCCTCACCCACAGCTGACAATGCGGAACCTCTCACTTACCCAATGCATTTACACAGACAAGTGCAACAAGGTCTTGACCAGCACAATGTTACTGCAATGCACATGGGGGATGTACGGAGCTTCCAGTCACTTTAGAAGAGTACAGATTCTGATGAGATCAAATCAAATTCTGATCCAACAGAAAGAAGCTGGAACTTTGTCACTTTGAGAAGTATCCTCCTCACAACACTACGATAGCTGCAGAAGAGCCTGGAGAAGCAGTGCAGAGCAGCAGAAGGCTGCATCCAGCATCTTCTAAGATGAATTAATAGAAGCAGAACGAAATTTTGACTCTGTCCAGAACATCACAGCCCCAGACCTTTAATGACAACTGCTGAGTTGATGTCTGCTAATAAAAGGCAAGATCATAGACAGAGAGGTCATTGGTTTGCTCCTGACCTTGAACTGAACTGAAGGCTATTGTAGTCCCACTGGCCCTGTCTCAGCCTCTCAGAGAGAAGACTACAACATACATCTCCCTTGCACACTGCAGGTCCTCCTAGTTCACACACCAGCCCAGGATAAGGTCTCCGGCATTACACTCTGGCTTTTTATTGGTTAATGAAGTAGATGAGCTAGGGGATTATCCTAGGTGGCAACAATCCTCCTGCTTCCCTAGCATGGGATGGTGTTAGCCAGAACATGTGAAGCGACTGTCCTGCAAGGCATCTGCCTCCACCCTGTCCAGAAGGGAAAGTTAGAACGGGCCAGGTTAGCACATGTGGGTGCAGGTGCTGCTGGGTTTCCACCAGTGTGCAAACTGGACTGAGCAGATCAGCACACTGGGACAGAGAGAAATTCTTGAGCCAGGATACAAAACTAAATTAAAGTTTTATGGGCTAGGATGAAAGGGGAAGTACTTCAAAGACTGCAAAGCATTCATTTTCCTTTTTGCTGTGTTTTTTTCCTCCTCCCTTGTTTTAATATGATGGATCACCTGGTAACGACAGGCAGTTGCTCTAACTGAAGTGTACATCCAGGATAAACGAGAGCAGGAAATTGGATCTGAGGCTCTATACTGTATTTCAGCAAGTTCTGGAGCCACCAGAAAGAGACAGTTGGATTACTAGTGCCATCACATTCCCTGCAGCCATAGACATGCAGTCCTGTGGTCAATTTCCTGCCATCACTCGTTGTGTCTAGCACGCAGCAAAAACCAGGAGTATGAATAGTATCTGATTTAGAGATGTACATGAATGAGGTACAAGCTCTGGCTACAGTAGGAAATAGAATTGTTGACAAAAGTGGTTCTTGCCAGGAAGCCTCCTTCTCCTCTCCCTGCTTCCCCTATTCTGTGCATCTATGGCTTAAGGTCGTAACTATTGTCTCTTTCATTAAGGTACCAATGAACTGGTTTAGTACACGCTTTTCTAACTCCACTTTTTGTGTTCACTGTGGGGAAAGTTTTATCAAAGTGCATAGAGCTCCTTTCCTTCATCCTTCTTCCCTGCCCCAGCTGCTCTGTGCCACTGCAGTGGAAATATGCTGAGCACACAACCTTAGTTACTTTTGCTCCACCACCCTCTTCATCCTACCGCAAAAGCTGTTTTGCTTGCTGAAGAGGACAGAGAAGAGGACTACAACATGGTAGGGATAGATTTTCTAATACATAGTGAAGTCTGTTTTGGATTCAGATCTGGCCTTGCAGAAGCTGTCAGGACATAGGGAATACACTCCTGTTGAGAGGTTTGCTGGGTCTTCAAAGCTAAACCCCATCACACGCTTCTTCAGCTGTTGGGCAGGCAGGAAGGCACTCTTCCAGGAGAGCCATGAGATTTGCAGACGCAAAGCCAAACCCTGATGTGGCATTAGGGCACATCATTAGGGCACATGTGGTCCTAGATCCTACCCTGATGATATTTTGAAGGAGATGAAATTTGTGAATCCTGGTCTGTAGAAGGTCATTGCTACTGGTGCCTCTCTCTCAACTGGACTCAAACAGCTTTATATCCTCGAGGTTTTGGAGTCCAGCTCCACAACAGCTGTAAATCAGGATTTGGATTCACAGCCTTCACTCATCTCTTGCTACAGATATTTGCACTTCTAGATTGCAGCCTGGATCAAAGACAGATGCAGTAAAATACTCGGGCAAGGGTTTTGCTCAAGTACAGCCAGCCAGTGGTAAGAAAAATACCCTGATATTTTATGAAAAAAGTGTATTTTTAATTTAGATCTCTGGCCTGGACAAGCATCTGAACATGCATGAGTTTAAATTGCTTCCAAGCTTTGAGTGATCTTCACTACATCCCCCTGGAAAGCTATTTTAATTACCATACCGACTGGAAAACCACCCAGCAATAATATTCCTTACCTTACTGGCTCATCAGGCTGGACTGTAACAGACAAGATATTGATGCAGCAACCTGATGTAATCAAGAGCTATAAAAGGCAAAGCAGTAAATCATTTGGATGCAACAGTCTGTCTGTGCACTTAACTGTTCTTTGTTTTCTAAAACAACCAATAAACAAAATTGCATTTAACTATTAGCAGTCGCACAGCAATTTTCCTTGCAAAACTTGTGCTCTTGCAGACAACAGGTGGTGCTGGGGAAGGAACATAGCTGGGAAGTATGTCAAGAAGTATCCACAATTAAGATTTTTTAAAAAAATATTTATTTCCTGCAGGTGGGTCATCTGAAACTTGTGTCATTCTTGAGTGCAGACGTTGGAAAAGGAGGTGCAGACTAACTGCTCCTAGGGTTCAGGAGTCAACCATATTCTTTACTGAGCTTTCACAGAATCATAGAATCATAGAACAATCAGGTTGGAAGAGACCCACCGGATCATCGAGTCCAACCATTCCTATCAAACACTAAACCATGCCCCTCAGCACTTCATCCACCCGTGCCTTAAACACCTCCAGGGAAGGTGAATCAACCACCTCCCTGGGTAGCCTGTCCCAGTGCCCAACGACCCTTTCTGTGAAAAATTTTTTCCTAATGTCCACCCTAAATCTCCCCTGGCAGAGCCTGAGGCCATTTCCTCTTGTCCTGTCCTTCCCTTGACCCTCTTAGGACTGACCATCAAAGCCACTTATAAGAACTGATGTGAGAGCTGTAGCTCTGAGGGAAGCTTGTGCAACACTAACTAGAAAAGGAGAGTTAGATCTATCTCTTACACCTCAGTTGGAACCACCAAGACCCACTCTAGAGGGCAGAAGCTGCCCGGGCAGAGGCAAAAATGCTGGCTGCAGCATTCCTCCTGAGCAGCAACTACTGTTCCCTAGATCCATGAGTTCACCTGAAGAAATGCACACAAGGGTGGTAGCAAGAGAGGTTCTTGCTAGAGGACCAGGAAGCCCAAATCCTCTCCACAGCACTAAAGTGGGTCAGTCTTCTCCTTGTGGGGACTTGATATTTCACACAACCCATGGAAAAAAGCTGCCTTTTAGATTTCAGATACACTAAAGCACATTTTTGTTCCAGTCCATGAGAACTTTGCTTTTCCTCTGCATCTCAAGACTCTGGTTTCCAAATAAATAATAAGTCAAGATATACAGAGGGTAAATGAGATCAATAATTCCTACCCACTTTTAAAGTGCCTAAAGAGACAGCTGAGCAGCTGGAAAGAGCTGTATACTAGGCAGAAAATGAGGTGTTTTCTCTAGCTGCTTCTTTACCAGAATTCCTGAGAAGCAGGGGAAGACAGAGCCTTTCTCTTTACATATCTGGCCCCAGCTATAAGGCAAACCCTGAGTAAATGGTAAGAGCAACTTAGGCTTTCCTTAAAAACTGGACCATCTCACCAGCCTCACCCCAGCAAATTCATTGTCAGTGAATGCTATTGAACCAGCCAAGTCTCAAGGTGGGCAGCTGGTGGCCAAGTGTTCCTGATGGCTGTGGACCTACTTTAACTTACCCCAGCTGAAAATGTTCCAAACTGGCTGACATTTAACTGCCCTGTTTTTTCCACGATTCATCAAGAAGTCAGGCACTCAGGGTGACTCATCGCCAGCTCAGAGCTGTCACAATTCGCAGTACTCGGGTTGCCCAGGGGGGGCTGTCAGCAACACAGTGACCACATCCTCCCTTGCCTTATTAACTTGGGTATCAGCAGCATGTTGCAGGGCATCAGTCAGGTTGGATAATCCCCCCTGTGCACTAGAGGTGTGGATGATGAGGAGCCTTTNACCCGTGCCTTAAACACCTCCAGGGAAGGTGAATCAACCACCTCCCTGGGTAGCCTGTCCCAGTGCCCAACGACCCTTTCTGTGAAAAATTTTTTCCTAATGTCCACCCTAAATCTCCCCTGGCAGAGCCTGAGGCCATTTCCTCTTGTCCTGTCCTTCCCTTGACCCTCTTAGGACTGACCATCAAAGCCACTTATAAGAACTGATGTGAGAGCTGTAGCTCTGAGGGAAGCTTGTGCAACACTAACTAGAAAAGGAGAGTTAGATCTATCTCTTACACCTCAGTTGGAACCACCAAGACCCACTCTAGAGGGCAGAAGCTGCCCGGGCAGAGGCAAAAATGCTGGCTGCAGCATTCCTCCTGAGCAGCAACTACTGTTCCCTAGATCCATGAGTTCACCTGAAGAAATGCACACAAGGGTGGTAGCAAGAGAGGTTCTTGCTAGAGGACCAGGAAGCCCAAATCCTCTCCACAGCACTAAAGTGGGTCAGTCTTCTCCTTGTGGGGACTTGATATTTCACACAACCCATGGAAAAAAGCTGCCTTTTAGATTTCAGATACACTAAAGCACATTTTTGTTCCAGTCCATGAGAACTTTGCTTTTCCTCTGCATCTCAAGACTCTGGTTTCCAAATAAATAATAAGTCAAGATATACAGAGGGTAAATGAGATCAATAATTCCTACCCACTTTTAAAGTGCCTAAAGAGACAGCTGAGCAGCTGGAAAGAGCTGTATACTAGGCAGAAAATGAGGTGTTTTCTCTAGCTGCTTCTTTACCAGAATTCCTGAGAAGCAGGGGAAGACAGAGCCTTTCTCTTTACATATCTGGCCCCAGCTATAAGGCAAACCCTGAGTAAATGGTAAGAGCAACTTAGGCTTTCCTTAAAAACTGGACCATCTCACCAGCCTCACCCCAGCAAATTCATTGTCAGTGAATGCTATTGAACCAGCCAAGTCTCAAGGTGGGCAGCTGGTGGCCAAGTGTTCCTGATGGCTGTGGACCTACTTTAACTTACCCCAGCTGAAAATGTTCCAAACTGGCTGACATTTAACTGCCCTGTTTTTTCCACGATTCATCAAGAAGTCAGGCACTCAGGGTGACTCATCGCCAGCTCAGAGCTGTCACAATTCGCAGTACTCGGGTTGCCCAGGGGGGGCTGTCAGCAACACAGTGACCACATCCTCCCTTGCCTTATTAACTTGGGTATCAGCAGCATGTTGCAGGGCATCAGTCAGGTTGGATAATCCCCCCTGTGCACTAGAGGTGTGGATGATGAGGAGCCTTTCCCTCTGTATTGCAATGAGGCAACATTCATACTAATGCCACAGCCAATGCCCAGTTGCATGAGGGTACATATCAAGCAGTTCAACTGGCTCACATGCAGCTACACCAGGGTGAACAAGAAAAGCCATAATTATAAATCACCTGTCAAATAACTTGCATCCTTTCCCACTCTCCTCCATTGCCTTATAGCCAGTCTCTCTCCCTGTCAGCCTACTCTTGATTTTCAAGGGGTTTGCAATATATTTAGACCAAGGATAAAGCTTACATGCAAGTAGGTGAACTGCAGGCAGCAGACCAGAACTGCACAAAGCCCAGGAGAGGAGGTGGAATGTGCCCTCAAAGGAATTGGGCACTGGGAACAGCAGCAGGTCTTCCTTTGCTTTTGACGACAGACCCATATTTGCCCACAACAGGTATTTTACTTCATGGGCCCCTTCTCCTACTGGTCCCAAACGCCAAGCTTGAACCACAGGCATTTCTCACTAGAGGGCAGCAGGATGCATTTAGAGATGGACACAGCAGGGCCAGCTGGGCTGGAAGTCGTCCAGCCCTCTGCATCACCAAGAACAATAAATAGGACAATTTTAAAGCCATGTTTTGGATGGTACCAACACCACACATGGGGCCAGGAAGGACCTGGCCCAGCAAAGCCCAGGTGGGAAAAGAGAGGATTTTGCACTGGGAGTTAAGCCAAGGATTCCAGGCGCTGCCTGACATTAATATGCTTGGCACAGCATTAAAAAGAGGAGCAATGGGATAGGAGGCCAAAGCAACAGCCTTGATGTAGGACATGAAAGGAGACATTTGCTATCAGCAGATCAGAGACAAGGATGCTCCTCTGTAAAAAAAAAAACAAAAAACACAAACCCAAAACTGAATGGAGGTGGTAGAGGGTTCAGCTGCTGAACAACTGCATGATGGGCAGAAATTTGGAAAGAGCTGCTTCTCTCTAAGACATACAACCCCACAGACACCCATCCACCTTTCCCTGGCTTATTCCAGAGAGAGGAGTTGAGCAGGGAGGAGATGTGGGATGAAGCTATGTGCAAGTAATAGAGCTGCTACAAGCTATATAAAACTGAATTGAAAGCATAGGATGAATTAAACAATAAGACTGAAGTGACACAGAGATTGTCACTGGGATCTCTATAATGGAAAAAAAGAAGCAGAAATTATTCAATGTGGGCAGGCAATCCTCTGTTTGAATAGTGGAAACAGCATTTTTAGGCTTACCCTGAGAGCCAGGTTAGTCCAAGGGCACTGAAAGTAGCACTCATTGTGGGCCAGGGATCTCCCTTTCTAGTGCAGGCTGAAGCAAACACCTGGTCCAAAGGCATCTTCTCAGGTAAGTAGTTTGGTTCTCCTTAAAGACTAGACATACTGTAGGTGACACTGTTTAAGTATTGTCCTAGCTGACTCATGCTTTATTAAAGAGAAAATAAACTGGGAATAGACCAAGCCCTGCTTGTTGCCACAGGACGCAAGAGCATGCACCAGCCATGCTGCTGTTCATCTTCTCCCAAGGATCAAAGAGTCAGTTCATCCATCCCTGAAATGAAACAGTCTGGAGCACAACAGGTTTCATTACCTATATAATCAAGCCACATGCTTTAAGAGGGAGGATGTAGGAGGCAACATCCAAATAACAAGTGGGAATGGCCTCAAGCTGCGCCAGGAGAGGTTCAAACTGGATATCAGGGGGAAAAAAAATCACAGAAAGGGTCATTGGACACTGGAACAGACTGCCCAGAGAGGTGGTTGAGTCACCATCTCTGGAGGTGTTTAAAAGAAGGGTAGATGAGGTGCTCAGGAACATAGTGACAGATAGGAATGGTTGGAGTTGATGATCCAGTGGGTCTTTTCCAACCTAGTGATTCTATGATTCTATGATTCTATCACTAAATTTGGCTAGGAGAGGGCTCTTCAGACACTACCTGCGCAGACAAGTGTTCAGCAGGATCCAAGAACAAGATAGAGTCAGGACCCACATGTAGAGTGGTGGAATCAACCAGCCACTGGTACAACGCATTCTGGAACACAGTTAGGTCTTGGTAACTTCATATTTTAAAATTAATATCTAATATTTTTAACTGATCTGCTCTATTTCAGGCAGAAGGTCTGGGCCTGAGGTAGGGATTACTCAATGAGTTTAGATGGTGTGGCTTGTGCAAGAAGACAGCCTGGAGGGAGTCTAGCTCTATTCCAAGATTTTGTGACAATGCTTATGTCAGAAAAGAAGACAGACCCAGTCAGGTCAAAGAAGAAAGGAACACAGGACAAACCAAACTGCAAAAATAAAGAAAAAGTCAGGCACATGAGAAAGTGAAATCACCTTCTATGAGCTTTGGCAAATTGGCTCTGAAAAGGCACTGTGAGCCATTAGAAAAGGATTAACTTCCCCTCAACCTTCTTCTTGTATTTAAAAGCATACAAATACCAAATGGGGTTTAGCTCCTTAACCTACATTCCCCATCTTTACAAGTCATGTACACATAATGAGAAAGATGAGAAGGCTGACAAGAAAGCGTAAGTTACACAGCACTCCTTTCCTTATGAGGCAACATATCTTTCCTCTGCCTGCTGTCATGCTGTAGCCTAAGCCTGTCAAAATTACATGGGGACTAGGGGAACCATCCCTCTGAAAAGCACTGTCTGGGAGACACCAGCATCTAGGAGCTGATGGACATGGGGCATCACGTGCTGCCATTATTGGTTCAGACATTTTTCTGCTCATGAGCTCCCTGTCTGCTGCAGTTTGAATTCTTGAGCAAAATGCTCTTCCTGGCCTCATTCTGCAGATGGTTGTCTCCAGTGGGAGGCTGTGGTCACAGTGGCTGGTCAGCCCTGTTAATTCATAGCCCTCAAAACTGGTTTAACCATGAGGGAGGGGCAGTTGCCTTGACCCATTTCTGTCCCTCTAGGACACTGATAACAATTTGGAGAAACCACTGGCAGGGAAAGTACTAGAGTGCTTTGGTCTGCAAAGCTGAGCTCACTAAACAGCAAGTAGTCCTTGGCTGGGAGGTGGTTCTGGGACACAGCCCCACTGGCAACTGGGCTGAGAATGACCATGGTTGGCTCCTTCCCAACCTACCCACAGAGGGAAAGATCCCTTGAAAAGAGGCTTGGGGTTGAAGAACAGCCAAGATATGGTCCTGTGCAACATTGAAATAAGCAACTCCAGCTATATTTGGACCTCTGAAAAACCCTCATGCTTTGAGATAGCCTTCCAGGGCAATGAAGTGTTCCCATGGACCTGTATGCTGTATCTCCTCCTGTCTCATTTGTCCATTGATCCCAGCATCTGGGAACGTTACCTGGGCAAAACAAGACAAGAGAGGTAATTTGCCTATATTATTAGGGAAATGGAAGCAGGACATTAAGCCCCAGTGCTACAAATCATACATAATGCTTAATTACATACTTAAGGAAAACCTAGAGTAATTTAGTATGTTAAGCATGTAATTCCACTTTAAGTGATGGGTAAGTCCCTAAAGTAAATGCTTATGTGTACACAG
Organism: Piaya cayana; assembly: GCA_013389865.1. Lineage (NCBI taxonomy): Eukaryota > Metazoa > Chordata > Aves > Cuculiformes > Coccyzidae > Piaya > Piaya cayana. The sequence goes on along the minus strand of WAAB01023668.1, from coordinate 56,170 downwards.
GGCTGCTCCCTAACTTGGCCAAGACTTGCTGGGGAGCTGGAGAGGCCACGCTCAGGTGACATTGGGGATGCTTTAGCAACATATTATACCAGTGTGTACACACAAGTGGAAGACAAAGCCATGCCCCAGATTTGTAAAACAATCCCAAGTCACTGAGAGAACAACTCTGGATGAGAATAACCCACTTTTATTAGAAGAAGGGTAGATGAGGGGCAGATGCAGGCTGAGGAAGGCTGCACAGCTCAATCCACACCCTGCAGTAGGCAGCCTTAAAGCCTTCCCAGCAACTCTGCACCACTCCATCAGCTGGCTCCAGCAGCCAGCCAACTCACCTCTTCTCACCCCAGCACAGCTGTGATCTAAGGAGTTAGTTCCATCAAACTCTGTATTTCTTAATTTTGCCATCTATAAAATTAGCTTAAAAATAGACACCAAACTTTAGGAAAAAATATCTGGAGATCCTTAGGTGAGAGCTGTACAAATAGAAATTGTCATAATTAACAACTGGGTAAGATGAAAAAAGAAGTGAGTGGGAGATCTGTGCTGAGCCTTTTTTGATGGGTTTGTTGCCTGGGGAAAATAAAAACAATGTTAATCTACTAAAGCCACATTTACTCTTTGAAAAATTTCCTCATCCCTGATCAGGCTGAAAACGTAAAAGCAGCAAGCAACCCTGAGCAGGCAACCTAATGTGGCTACCTCTGAGCCTGCACCTATCCCCAGGTGCCAAAGGAACCCTGTGTAGCCCTATCTCAGGGGCAGAACACACGTCTTGTCTCAGGAGCTACAGGGGTAGCACAGCAGCTGCAGAAGGCTGCCTCCCAGCTCATGTCACCTTCCTCCAGTGATGTTTGCTTGATGCTTTTGTGGTCTTACTGCTCTCAGAAGTAACTTCCATTGTCTTAGTGTGAAGTTTTCAATTTCTGCCTACATTCAAGTCATAAAGCTGTGTGTCAATTGAAGACACACAAGACAGAGGAGAAAAATAACACTGTGGCTTCATTAATTTATAGGTGGCTGTCATGCAGCAGGAAGTAGTGTAAACATGAGACCAAAGTCTTGGCAAATGGAAGAAACATCACACTTCTGCCAGTGCCAGTACAATGGAGAATGGATTTAATATCGTGCTGAAGGGAAGAAGCAGAGGGAGGAAGGGGAAAGAGGTGGGGGTTGTCCACCACTTATAGGCACATAAAGGAGGCTTCTGGACAACATTAGCCTTTTAAAAGACTACAGCACTAATCGCACATCCACCTTGTTTGGTAAGGAAGGTGATATGAGGCACAGATGGCACGTTCACTAAGGCACAGAGAGCTGCAGTGAGTGTCCTGCAAAACAGCTGGTGCCTGCACAACCCTGCCAGAGCTGAGTCAGGGGCACAGGGTGCTACAAGTGACTAACTATTTGAGCTGCATGCTAACAGCACCAAGGAATTTATCCACTGCACAGGATTATTGTTCTGGGTATTGCGTAAAAGCAGAGAAACTATTTTTTGCCCTCTCATCGGACTACAAAAGCTAGGCAAAGGGTAGGAATAAAGAGGAATTACTCCTTTTTCCTGAATGGAGCAGAGCAATGACACGATCCATCTGTGATTGCAGCAGAAGACTGCGACAGACCTTTTCTAACTCCTTAGAAAGTAAGGAACAATTTCTTTCAAGAGCAGCATCAGTAATTTCTCCAAGGCCAACAGTCAGTTCAAACTAGACAGAACAAATGCTCACTGGCATTTCAGAGGTGAACAGCAAGTAAACATTCACCGTTGAATAGACGCCCCCCCCTCTTCCTTGTATTAGATCTACTTTCTTCTTATTCAAAAAGGTAAAATGCACTACTAAGACCATTAAGGCATGCAATGTCACCTTGCCAGGGCTGCCTCCCTCTGGGCAGGACTCTGGGTAAACACCCCAAAGCACCTTGCACATGCCGGGATTTATTCTGGTTGGATATAGTTCAGAGGGCAGAAACATCTGGAAAGAAATGCGTGAGGAGACAGCTAGCAGAGATGCATGAAGGAGGAAGTCAAACAAAACTGAAGAGCTGGGAGGGGGAGGAAGAGAGCAGCAGGGAAGAGTTGAGTCTGCCCTGGTCAGCACTGGTATCACACAGTCAATGCATGACCCAGTAAATACACTCCGAGTATGATATTTCTCTTGGTAGAAAATATCCTCTTCCCAATTCCTCCACTCTAATGCACTGATGCTTTCATTTCTAAAGGTGACATGATGACATGATCCCTGCTAAACAGGCTGGACCACTGGGCTGAGACTAATGGCATGAGGTTTAACAAGGCCAAATGCTGGGTCCTGCACTTGGGGCACAACAACCCTATGCAGAGCTACAGACTGGGAGAGGTCTGTCTAGAAAGCTGCCAGGAGGAGAGGGACCTGGGGGTGTTGGTCGACAGCTGACTGAACATGAGCNTCTCTACAACTACCTGAAAGGAGGTTGTAGAGAGGAGGGAGCTGGCCTCTTCTCCCAAGTGACAGGGGACAGGACAAGAGGGAATGGCCTCAAGCTCTGCCAGGGGAGATTTAGGCTAGACATTAGGAGGAAGTTTTTCACAGAAAGGGTCATTAGGCATTGGAATAGGCTGCCCAGGGAGGTGGTTGATTCACCTTCCCTGGAGATGTTTAAGGCACGGGTAGACAAGGTCCTTAGGGACATGGTTTAGTGTTTTGTGGGAGTGGTTGGACTCGATGATCTGATGGGTCTCTTCCAACCTGGTGATTCTATGATTCTATGATTCTATGATTACAAGGGATGCTAAAAATATACATGGACTTTCATTCCACTCTCCCATCTCTGTTGGAATGGAATTTACAATTTTCCTGTTAGCCAACAAACAGTGATTTAATCTGAAAGGTGTTTGGGGGAACAAGAGCATTTCTTTATTTTCATTATTTCTTTCCTTTACATAACACTAACAACCAAGGCTCAGACTTACAGCTCAGCATAGTTCTTTAGATGACAGTCAAACACGGTCTCTTCTCTTTGGCTGGGCTAGGGCAAGGCTTTCTCCTGCCTATCCTTGTCTTCCAGTCCTTTAGGATGATTAAAGGAGCAGTCCTGTAGTGCCCAAATTTCCCATGCTTTCCCACCTTAGCTACTCTCTGAGTCCTCACAGCCCCTTCCTTGACATAAGATTGTACAAACAGATACAGTAGACACACAGAAGTGTGTCATGCGTTCATCACACATGTAGCAGCCAGATGCTCCCTCAAGCACAAGCCTCCCAGTAGACAGGCACCAGGAGCTGCAGTGAGTGTCCTGGCATGTGGCAGTCAGTTCTCCTTAAGAACCTGTTTCTCCTGCTTATTTACCTGCCAGGGGTGAAAATATTACACTCATCACTGAAAAGCTGCTGAAAAACTAGTGCAAAACAGCTGGTGCCTGCACACCCCTGCCGGAGCTGAGCCAGGGGCTCAGCCAATTGCCTGCCGCTCCTGGGTGGCCCTGGGGAGAGAGGGGTCTGGGGACAAGTGCACAGGCTGGGTAAGTTGTCCTTCCAGGGAATACAGCTCATGGATGCATAGATCAAATGTTCTAATATTCATTACAGACCAGACATGAATGTCCAATCAGTCTCTGCTTCACAAAGCCAGCTTAGCATTTTAAACGAGGAAATTTTAGATAACAAGGAGTTCAGTATGCAAATATTAAAATACTCTTGCTCCATATGCTTGATGTACTTGCAATTTTGCTAAAAATAATAATAACAATAAATCGGCCTACTGATGGTATCAGGCAGACTTTGTGCAAGGGAGCTCTTCAAACTGGTGGGAAAGTGTTAATAAAATTACACTTTTTTCATATAACATTAGGTCACTATAAACTTTCTCTAGTTATAAATGCTTTTACCTCACATCTGAAACATTTTATTTTTCTGCTATGGTTTGAAAGACATATCCAAACACTAAATTATGGTAATCCTTGCTTATGCATTGGGTATTCAAAATAGAAGCCTTAATTGCAAGTTGCAAATGCTATAAATGGCAGACAATAAATCTCCGCAACAGAGGATCAAAAGGAAAGAAAAAAGCAGCAACATGGTTGTTTTTATCTAAAGCCAGGACACAATAGTCTGGTATAAGACCTCAGTTGTTAGAGGGAGGATTTTACCTCGCAAGGGATTCTGTGAAACACTTCTGCATTAGGAAGCTTAAGAAAATACAAACATTCGTAATTAGGATCATTGTCAGTAGCCCAAAACTCATGGACTGGCATTGGATTTCACTGTTCTTTAAGAAGAAAAGGCCCTTCTGTCTCTGATTTTTACACACAAAAGGACTATGGAGAGATACTTCTTTCAATAAGCACTCCAAAATTTTCGTTTCAAAATTTCATAGAAGAAATGGATGACTAAAAGCATTGTAACCACGCCTTTTGTGGTCCCTAAATTTGAGATTTGCTAAAACCAGACATTTGCTCATACATCAGAAAGCTCTTTTGAGGTAGATATCTTGTAGTAGCATGCAAGCCTCACATAACAACTTCACAGTGAGGTTAGATGAAGAAAACATCCTTGTGTATAAAACCAGCACACTCTCTTTACATTCCAGTTACCAATCAGATTGTTTAAGTATAAAATTTGTCTTAATGGCTAATTATTTAGTCCTTTTGGAATACAGAAATGAGTTCTTTAGTAAACTCAGAAACATGAGTTACCTCTCCAGAAAATTTAAGCACAGGGTAGACTGCCTTCTGTTTCAATACAGGATATAACACTCATTACTTTTTAAGAGATGAGTTTAACTCAAAGGCACTTTCACATGTGCTTGGACTAACTGAAATACTTCTTCAGCTCCTATGAAAAAAAGTCAAAAGTGAACCAAATATATCTTTGTGTGTGTGTATATATAAGATAAACACTAAGAGCATCTCAAAAAGCTCCAGAGACATTCTGCAGAGCTGTTGCCACAAGGACAGGGAATACTGTGCCCTCCCCACCCCTGAACAGACTGCCTGTTTGTGGCAAAGAAGTCCTGCCAGAACCCAGGCACTGGGTTTTGGCGAGACATGCAGAGCGGCTGCAACACTGCCAGGCTGTCACTGCACAGTATATCCCATTTCCACAGAAGCTTGAAGAAAATAGATGTTTTTCCTCCACTGAGCCACCAGCAGTGCCCTGCCCTCCCAGCACACAGGCTCACATTTCCATCGGGTTGTCCACACGTGCCAACGCTTATCCCCGCCCATCTACAGCACTGCTGCCAGCACCAAGCCACAGCTTCCCAGGTCAGCACTATTTCCTGACACTGAGACATCTCTCCACTGCAACATCAGGAGGAGCAAGAGGCTGTCAAACAGGGCCAATAGCTAGTGTGATGCTTCTCCACTTTAGCTTCTGTTGGGCTAATGAAGTGTGATTTCAGGTAATAACAGCTTCTGTTAGACATCACAGGCCTCAGGCCATGTACTCATAGGGAGAAAAAAGCTATCTTTGGTAAACAAGTTTCTCTTGGACTGAGAATTTTCAATGTTTATTCACTGAATTGTTTCAGGAAAGCTATTTCAGTGGCTTCCTTGCCATTATTGATTCAAATACTTCTACTAATTATTTGGAACACAGTTTTGATTTGCCCAGCTGCTGCAGTTATCTGGGATTTACCAAACAGAAGTCACCAACTGGTAAATGCACTTGTTCTGTCAGGGAATTCAGATTACTTACACTGGAGCAAAGCTCACTGCCACATATGGAAACGAGGGCTTTGCTACCCCCTAAGGATAGCCCAAATGTTTCTAGGTCTGTTCAAAGCTCTTCAAAGAGACACAAAGAGGGACAGATCTTGCCTTCAAAGTAACCACAAATTGTTTATTTATTTCTAGCTTTTCCTTTTTTAGTAACAAAACCATCATAATTATTAAACACGACTGTTTTGAGTGAATCTAATTGCAGTGTTCCCTAAAGCATAGCAACACTCCTTCCATGTTCAGCCAACTGAAATAGAAAAATCACATCCCAAAAATAGCAAGAGGCACTGAACAAAACCCAGCCTCCCACAATTTGTGATATTAGACTAGACAGATCTTTGAGATAAAACCAGCTGGGAGTCTAAGACTTTGGAAGACATTGCTACCTTCCCACAGAAGCCATCCAGAGGTCTCCTGCAGCAGCAGTCTCCTACATCTCTCCCCCTACGCAAAGGGATGTAGAGCTGTCTGGTGCTGCCCCAAAAGTGGTTTTGGAGGGTATGTGGCCAGCTGTCCCTAGGTGGAAGGCAAATTCACAACATCTTCCATGTATCTCCTCTAAAAAAGTTGATGCAGAGACAGTGGTGGAGTTTTTAAATTATGTCCCCCAGTATAAAGACTGGAAGATAATCTGTAGTTACAGGGTTTGCTGTGGGAATGCTGGAGTGAAATTCCTTTATTTACACATGACGTTCCACTACGTCATTTTATGGTCTCTTAAAGAGATAATATATATGTTTTCCTGTTCCACAAGTGACTTAAGAAAACTTAAAAAAGAAAAATCATGTATTACACTGAGGTAGGTCAACTACAGAAAGTAAACCAGGGACTGCTTGGAAAAGTTTGCCAAAAAAACGTGCACAGAACTCTGGCCAAAATCTGCTAGTGAAGAGCTCCACACTTGGAGGTTAGACGGCTGCCACTGCATCCGCATGAAAAACAGACTGCGAAGGAAGGGACACAGCATTCACATTATATCATAGGCTCTAATAGAGGCATACATCTCCTATCAGAGTAGTTAGAATGAGGCACATCTCAGGGAGCCAAAGCATGAAAAAACCCACATAAAACAGCATCCAAAGATTTTCATCAGGAGCATCAGCATCTTCCTCACTTCCCCCTTCATGCCCCCATTCTGACTGCCCAACAAACTCTTTTTCATTGCAAATGTATGAAAGCCAGTATTTGCCAAGGTCTTCAGACACCAGGTCTGGCTGGCAATTACAGTGTCTCCTGTGGATACTTAGCTTTTGATTTAGGAAGTATACAACTACCAGAACTAGATAAATATGGCCATATTATCACTGCTGTATCATGAGAGTATTTAAAGGTCTTCTTTTGCCTAGTCCTATAACACCACTGATGCAGGGGTGCAAAGCTCTCAGATGAAGAATCTCCAGTTACAGATAAATTGTTTTCCTTGGCCTTCAACAGAAAGGAATAAAGCCCACCAGCTGCATTGCAATTTCTCCCACTCTAGAAAGTGGAGATCCACCTTCCTATTGAAACAGAATTAATTCAGGCCAATGCATCTCAACTGTTCTTGCAAGGCATTTTAAAGAGGACTTGACTTGACTTCTAAAACCTACCAAGTCTCTTTAAGAGCAGGAATTATAATAGTTACAGATGGAAAAGAGCTTGGAGGTCACAGAGCCCAGCCTGCTGCCAGGGCAGGATAGAGTGCCCAGAGAGAGGACAAGGCAAGGCTTCAACAGATACTACACTTGATCTTAGCCACAAAGAATTAATGGGAAGGGGTCTGAGGGTAAAAGCAACTGGCAGCTACCTCTGTGCACTCTGCAGAGGAGTTACAGGCAAATCTCTTTGGAATAATACTTAGAATTTAACATGTGAGGCAGATGGTATTTAACTTGGTGCTCTCAATATATAATCCTGAAAGGTCCATGCCAGCTCTCTACTGTAAAAATGCCATTTTGCATGTTGCAAGAAACCTGAAGCAGCATCAATAAAGTAGCCTCCCAGGGCCAGTTTGCCAACACACTGTTCATGCCCTTGCTGTATGTGGGATTATCTTTAATGGCAGAAAATATCTTCTTATTTCTCCCTGTCAACTTAGAGGAGACATGAATCCTCTGACCTTGTTGCCCATACAAAATGATCTTTGGCCAAAGGTTGGTCTAAGCAAAACTTCGCTTTTCACAGAATCACAGAAACACTAGGTTGGAAGAGAGCCACCAGATCATCTCGAGGACTCACTCCAGAGCCTCCTTTTAATGGTGAGGGGCCCAGAACTGAACACAGGATTCAAGGTGCAGTCTCACCAGTGCCGAGTACAGAGGGAGAATAACCTCCCTGGACCTGCTGGTCACACCGTTTCTGATACAAGCCAAGATGCCATTGGCCTTCTTGGCCACCTGGGCACACTGCTGGATCATGTTCAGTCATCTGTCAGTCAACACCCCCAGGTCCTTCTCCAGGCAGCTTTCCAGCCAGGCTTCTCCTAGTCTGTAGCACTGCACAGGGTTGTTCTGCCCCAAGTGCAGGACCCAGCATTTGGCCGTGTTAAACCTCATGCTATTGGTCTCAGCCCAGTGGTCCAGCCTGTTCAGATCTTTTTGCAGAGCCTCCCTACCCTCCAGCAGATCAACACTTCCACCCAGCTTAGTGTCATCCACAAACATGCTAAGGGTGCACTCAATGCCTTCATCCAGGTCATTGATAAAGACATTTAACAGTGCTGGAAGGAGGAGAGACCTGAAGTAGGAGAGATTTATTCCCTTAGCTTATTTCATGTAGCAGGCAGGACTGCCTTCAGTTGTGCCCAAGGAAATCTATAATATGCCTTCCCTTTGTCCACGCCATGACTCCACTCCTCAGAAAGGTAGCTTAGTTGCATTATCTCTGCAGTAGGCAATGCTGGGATTGAGATTTATATCTAAACACCAGTGTGCTGAAGCAAGATATTTGTCAACCTTTGTCATAATAATTTACTGATATAAACTTTAAGCTGCCAAGAAACTCAGCAGCTGTACAAGAGGAATAAGAAAAGATACATTTAAAAAAAATATGGCAATATCAGAACTGCCCTAATTTTCAAATTCATTCAAAGTCCATATACCCTGTTAACATAGGGTTCAGGGAGAGAAGCTCAAGGCAAACAGTAGAGGAACACAGACATTTGCTGGTTTTGCTAGCACCCAGCCAAAGTTATTGTCTTAACTTCCACAGAAGCCAAAAATGAAGTTCCCCAGAAGGCTTAGTAAATAAGGACAGTTCTTGGGATCCAGCTCACTCAAAATGAGCCTTAGATGAGGTGCTTGGGGATATGGTTTAGTAGTGGACAGCTACAGTTGAACATGATGATCTCAAAAGTCTTTCCCAACCAAAGAATTCTGTGAGTCTTATAAAGGCAAAGTGATCAAAACTTATAATCTAAGGACCTTCCAAGATCAGTGGAGGGGAAGAAGCAGTGGAGCACAGTTTGCTAGACATCTTCCTTTGATACCTTTGAATGAGATGATCACTGTCTTCATGTGCCTTGATGTTAAGGTTTGCCTAGACACTTGACTTCTATAGAGTTGCTACATTTACTAGAGAGAAAATAAAGTCTCTTCTTGTAAGCTGGTGGGCAATCACACTGCAGAGCCAGTTCCTGCTAAGGCAACCATCCTTGCCCCTCAGAGGTGATCCCTGCAAGTCCCCACCTTGGAAGAGCAGTGACTGCAAAGGGATGCTATGCTCCAGCTCCACGTTGTGTGGATATAGAAAGGGGAATGCAGTCTTTGGGGCTTTCTAAACATGTCCGTGTGTATCTACCTATATGTATTTGATACATAGAGCACTCACTCTAAAAAACACCTTTAACCTTAAGGTATTACGTATTTTCCAGATTTCAGATGTTCTGCTATACCTCTCTGTGCAAAGAAAGCCAAAAGTGGTGAATCCTCTGAAGGCAAAAGAAACTTCTTCAAGGACAAAAGAACAAGGCACAGAAATACCTTGGTTAACTGCTGCAGTGTCTCTGAACAGAGAGCACAGAAGAGAACTAAAACCAGTTCTTCCACTAGTTTCTTGGCATTTCCTGAACACATGGAAAAGAGAATGCAAAAAGACTATATTGTATAGCATATGTGTCAGTTAAAGTGGATAGTGTTTGTTAGCAACAGAACTTTAAAAAAAAGTTAAAAAATTGAAGACATTACCCTTTTGGGGAGAAGAAATATTGATGTTTTCAACCTTACAGAGCTGTATAAAATCCTGTGCATCCTTCTACTGCTAGCAAAGAAGATGGAGGGGAAAAAATAGACACCTCAGGGATAAATAACTGGGAGAACCATATATGATATGATTACATGCAGAGAGCACTATCAAGTTAATGAGGTTAATCTAAAGTAGTAATGTGCAAATCTGGCTTTGCCAGGAAATTATATTTGCATTTTTAAGATCATTTGCAATATGTGTTAGAAAAATGGACCTGTCAGATAACACTGCACATCCTTGTATAACTTCAAGGGACAAAGACTGCTCAATTTTTAATTTCTGTTGTGAATAATGCATTACAGGGGTAAGAAATCTTCTTGAACAGATGAAGAGATAAAAGTCTCTTCCATATTCAAAATGATTAACCAACTGGGTCTGTCCATAGAAAGTACAGGTTCCCATACCTAGCTTTTTCCTGCAAAGTCCAAATAACCTGGATTATTCAGGAACCTCAGCTCACTTAACAAAAAAAGGACAAGTTCTATGCTGATCATAGAAGATTAACAAAACCAGACATTCAAACAAGCATTTCAGACATTTAAATTTCTGATTATCTAAAATATAGGGGGTTTTAGATAAACTAAAACACACTGTTAATATTCCCAGCTCTTCCTCCGCAATGACTTCCCTAAGTCAAATTGCAAAATGCTGTCTGCCATAATTCACCTTTAAGCCTTAAAAAAAAACCCCCCATACCAGGGCCAGGGTAAACTTAAAAATTTGATCAAACTGCATTGAAGTTCATCTTGATTTGAAGGATGATAAAAATAAAACACATTATTTTGCTGTCTATCATTCTAGCACAACTGATAAGGGTGTTTGAACTTCACAGGGAGCACACAACCCAAAAGGCCTGTTACTAGATATGTGTGATCTCAGACTTTTGTATTGAAAGAGATGTGTTTAACTTTAATCACATCTACAGCCCAGTCAGGATATTTGCTAGGCAAAAAAAAAAAAGCATCTGCAGTGGGGTGGATAGCCAAATAAGGGTAAGATATGACTCCAAAATTGGATGGACTACAGTCACTTCAAATATATATATGAACATGAGTAGGAATGGACTTAAACAGGGGCGATGCCCTTTTTTTTTAGACAGGGAAAGTTCTTGGGCTCATTATTATTATGTTATGACATATAAGCATGCTGGTTGAATATCTAACAAAAAAATGACACTATTTAAGATGAACTAAACAGAAACAAATTTAGGTTGTAGAATTAGCAAAAGCAGGGAGGAAGGGGAACTAGGTTTTAGAGGCAATTCCATCAGTGTAAAGAAAATTTACAAAGTCATTCCGTGGACAGAAGAATCCTGGGTGCAGTAAGGGGTAGGTTCTTTCTCACAAGTCACTGAATAACAAAATCCTCTGTTAAATTGTCAAGCATGGAACTTTCCAAATGTATGTGTGTGCAGCAGGTAGAAAGAACGCTGGCATATGAAGCCACAGAGGTGTGAAGTCAGGCACCTTGTCCACAAACACGATCAGCATTCACCAATTAAAAAAGGAACTGATTGGTACAGTTGAAAAAAAAAATCTTTTCCAATATTTTTTTTTAATCCAGCTGATAGACATTTTGAAACCTGATCATTGAAAGAGATCCATTTGATCCTTACTCTTACTGAGAATGCTTTTTGTGAAAAGTTTTGGAAACAGTTGAAACATCTTGTGCTGATAGTCTTTTAAGTGAAAACCACACTTTTATGTTCAGTGGTGGTTTTTAATTTCCACAGTCAAGGTACCTGAGGAAGGAGAATCAAGAATGGAATAACACAAAAAGCAAAATAAAACATTGCAGTTCACCTAAACAAAAGTACGTCTAAAACCACTAGCTTGCAAAATACACTTGGTTTTTCATTTCTAACCTGAGATGAGTATTTTTTGAGCTCAATGGTTTTTCCTGAGACAGAAAATTTTCCCTCCTACTTAATCCAGAGGGACCAGTCAGAAAGAACACTGTTTTCTCTTACTATTTGTTGTCCCCAAGCTTTTTTCTTTCCACATTTTCTTTTCTATTTCCTTTTCTTCATTTTCCTTTTCCTTCATTTTCTTTCTTAAAATGCCCTATCCATTGCAAAAAAAAGAAGAAACTTGACCCTGGAACCCGAGATTCTTTGTTCTTGCTCTCCTCTTTTCCTCTGTTTATTCAGGAGTATGAAAAGAGCTAAATTAAGCTGAAATTTTATTCTGCTATCCTCTGTTCAACAAAAGATAGCCCACTAAAGCCACTAAATCACAGATAACACTTCTCTGAGCAACCTTACTAGGAACTGACAGCTGGTGATGGATGAAGATCTCATCTTTTAAAGAAAAAAGTACATCTAATTTCCTTTGTACATAAAATAGAGAGTGCAGCATTGTGTATCTAAAGATAAAAAGAGACCAAGTGTATGCCGGGTGCCATACTTAAGGGGATATAATACTGGGTTTGTTTTTCTAGGCTTACATTTTACAGGACATTTTCAAATTAATTTAGAAACTACTATTCTTCAATTCTTGGTTTACAATGAACTTTAAAAAAAAGAGGGTGACATTTTACAGCCAACTCCATTAGAAAAGCAGCTCAGAGACTGAGCTGTTAATTCTCAGGAAGAATGTTGGAAGACAGGTCAAAAAGAGGAGGGAAAATGCATTTGGATGGGTTTACTCTGATCCTGCCTTTGATGAAGCCATACTCCTGGGCGTCACGGGGCCTCCTTGAGGTTAATAGCAGATACCATAATGGATCTGGTACTGAATGTCCACTATACTGTTGGTATTGAACATCAAGGATCTCATCAACTACCTTGAAACAGGCATGCTAAATAAATATGGTCCTTTTTTTCCCATCAACTGAAGAACACCCAGCCAGACTCCAAATATGCTGGGTCAAAGCGCAAACATTTCTTCCACAGAGGTGCTGGCAAAACACAGTACTCCCTTATTTCTGGTTTTTGGATTTTTTTTCCCCTTCTTTCTGAAATGACCTGTGACTATTGCCGTGTTTTGACATGGGAGCATCCTTGGGCTTTTTACAATTTGACCAGTCTGCCAGAATCATGCTAAGAACCTCATTAGGACTAATGTCTTGTATCCCTTACATTACACTAGCAGCATCACAGACACAAATTTATTACATTAAGGAGGGCTGCCTTAGGTCCTTTAAAATTTGTCCCACCCACCAGGATTGCATTTAGTAAAGTTTCCAGAAATTTGTGTGTGTGCACACAAGCCAATTTTATTATAACAATGTGACAGAATAATGGTTCAGTGGTGGCTGGGGGTAAGATATTTTTTGCAAAAATATGTCTTAAGCAGCATGCTTAAAAACATGTAGATGTGGCACTTCAGGACATCATTTAGTGGGCATAGTGGTGTTGGGCTGAAGGTTGGACTGGATCATCTTAAGAGGTCTTTTCCAACCTTGATTCTAAGCAATCAAGCACCAACTGTAGAGGGAAACAATATGCAGGTAGAGAATTTGAAAAAAAACAAATATATAAAAAGTACTCATAGCTCCTGTATTGTTAAAGTATAATGCACCTCACACAAGAGTCTTATCCAATGGCATCCCAGTGGGGGTGGAGTATAAAATTCAGCCATGAAGTTTTTATGGAATCTTCCCTAAAATGGTTCCCTTTCTTTTCTGGCAGAGTTAAGATAGAAACTGATTGACTTCAGTCATACAATTTTCCATTTCTGATTGGGGAAAAAAGCTTTTGCTTCAAGTTTAAAGGCATAGTGCTAGAAATTAACTGTGCATGCCCACTGGGAGTGGGTTTGGGAGTGGTTTGCCTTGGAGACATGAAGGGCATGGATGATGGTGACAGGACATGTGCTAATTACATTAAAATGACATTGTAACGACACTATAATGACCGTTCAGCTAAAGCGAAACATTTACATTCTGGCTGGGCAAGTGGCAGTTGTGATCCATCTTGCCTGCCACTTTCTCTTTGCAGTTTGGTCTCAAAGAACAGCTGCCTCACCAGAAAGCAAGATCCAGTCCCTTGTGCCAGTGAGGCAGAACATATGGTTTGGTCACGACAGCCATTTCCATGGCAATTGACTGGTTTTGAGCAGTGCCGCTTCTGTGCTTCAGAAAGCTGAAACTGCTCTACAATACCACAATATCCCCACCATAATTGGGGAGAGGGCTTGTTGAAAAATTTAGGGTTCTCATTCCCCCCACATAATGTTATTCCACAACAAACTGTAACATACATACTACTTTTCTCTCCACATTTGCAGTGTATAACTATACTTTACATGTTCTTTCTGCAGCACTACCAGCTGCTGTTCTCACTTAATTGAATTTTAACACACTGCCCAGGAAGCATGGAGATGGTGAGAGTGAACTTTAATTGCCTGTCTGCCTTAAGCAAGACAGTTAAACATGAAGTTAAAGCACATAGAATCACAGAATCACAGAATCACCGGGTTGGAAGAGACCCACTGGATCATCGAGTCCAACCACTCCCACAAAACACTAAACCATGTCCCTCAGGACCCCGTCCACCCGTAACTTAAACACCTCCAGGGAAGGCGAATCAACCACCTCCCTGGGCAGCATATTCCAGTGCCTAATGACCCTTTCCGTAAAAAACTTCTTCCTAATCTCCAACCTAAACCTCCCCTGGCGGAGCTTGAGGCCATTCCCCCTTGTCCTGTCCCCTGACACCTGGGAGAAGAGGCCAGCTCCCTCCTCTCTACAACCTCCCTTCAGGTATTTGTAGAGAGCAATGAGGTCTCCCCTCAGCCTCCTCTTCTCCAGGCTAAACAGCCCCAGCTCTCTCAGCCGCTCCTCATAAGGCCTGTTCTCCAGCCCCTTCACCAGTTTCGTTGCTCTTCTCTGGACACTCTCCAGAGCGTCAACATCCTTCTTGTGCTGAGGGGCCCAGAACTGCACACAGTATTCAAGGAGCACACATGTTCAACAAGAAAATATGGTTGGTCTGATTCAGTGGTATGAAAGACTGCTTTGGGCTTCTGGGGTTAGGACAAGTTTAGGAAAAACATCTGCATGGTGTTTTTGTTTCTAAGTCTAGAGACTGTTGGCTGAGTTTGGCTGCAAGTCCTTGTATGACAAGGCATAACAGTGAGCAATTACCTTCCCTTGATTAAGACCTTCTGGCTAGCCAGTCTAAAATAGGATGGAATTTTTTTTGTGAGTTTTACTCCACTGAAGAATTAAAAGAGGTTTTCCATTGAAAACATAGACAAACAGCAGCCTTTCTAACCACAAAAGTATATGGAAAATTCTTTGACCATCTTAATGTAAAAATAGTTATTCTGCTTTCCTTAGAGATCATTCCCTTCATTCCTCTGTTTCTTTACTCTTACTTTTTTCTTCAGTGGACATAAAATAGTAGCAAAGAATAATATTGTGCTTTCTTATTTCTTGCAGACAGAAAAATATCTGGAAAACACAAGATATAAAAATGAAACTTGCCCTGGATTTGTGCAGGAAATTGAAACATAGCAACTCATAGCAAACGCAAGATCATCAGAAGGACAAGGGTCTACATAGTTATTTCAGAAGATGAAAGCTACTGTTTTAAGTTTCACCTATACACATGCACACACAGCTAAACAAAAAGTGACCATGTAAAATGTCCAATGAACAGCAAACTTAAAATCACTCCAGGTTTCTCCTTCTTTGTTAAAAAGTAGATTTCTCCCTCTGCTTTTGGAGATTGATCTCCAGCTGATGATGGAGTATGTTAACATTGTTTTTCAGAAGCTTCTGCATTCTACACTCTGGTCTAAAAATTCACATCGCTCACCTCTTATTACACCATAACCTACCTTTATAGGGTAGCTGAAGCCATTTTTAAGACCTTGGAGGATCACTATCTGCAAGATCGTTACCTGCATCTTAATTCTGAAAGTTTTTAGGACACAGCTGCTCATTCAGATGTATTTAGGAGTTTTGAAATTCAACCACTATGCTATTGAGCAAGTTCTGAAACCTTTTTTGTATCACAGTACCTACAGCTTTCACTAAGCCTCTCCATCTGTGTTACAGCTGAAAGAAGATATTGAACATCTCTTTTGGGTCATCCATAAGTCTGCAAATTTGAACTGCCATGGGAGAAACACACTCAATTAGCATGATCCACAGGGCTGAGGGTATACAAAGACCTGGTTAACATCTTGGGCTGCAGATAGCTGCTGCTGGTGACCATCCAGCACCTGCTGGTGCTACACCGAGCTCTCCCTACCCCTAGAGTGCCCCAGATTCCCTCCACTTCTATGCCACACTGCTTTTCTTGTGGAAGATAAGAGACCAATCTCGCCACAGTTTCTTTGAGAGATGAACTCTTTCTTCTTTACTGTCAAAGCAGGGATTTTGAAGGCTTTCAGTAAGCATATACAGAGAGACCTTGCCAGACTTCCTTATTTCTAATTTAAGCAACACTAACTTGAAGACCTGGCTTCCTCAGTCTAGTACTTCACACCTCTCATTAAAGCCTTGATTTCATTACCCTCAGACTGGTATATGCCAGTTACAAAGAGGATGCAAAAACATCAATCAGTGTCTCAGACTAACAATTGCATGTAATTACCTTTCCCCCACCCCCAGTCACAGATGTTTAAAATAACAATTCAGGAATTTAATAAGGTTGTCCCCAGGTGCCTTAGAGGTAATCAGGAAGTGCTGTAACATATCTTTCAAAATGACAGTTGAAATAAGCAGCCAAGCTAACCATGACTCCTGAATCAACTTAAGTTTCCTCTCTTGCTAGTGTTGTGAAGCATAATTCTCCACTTCTCTGAAATGCCTTCAAGAACTAAAAAGACTTTAATTGATTCTCAACATGCCTTTCACAAGTATTATTTCCAATTCACTGGCTAAGAAAAGCACAGCACAAAACATGAAACCACTGTCCAAGTGCATGGCAATAAAGAGAAATTGCTGAAATAGCTCTCCCCATTTTGTGAAAAGTATAGCTTCTGTACCCGTCAAAAGCGATTGTTGTGTTTTTAATTCATAAATGTGTCAATAGCATAAAAAATGGTGGAGATTCTTTCAGTGGACTATCAATAGATAAGAGCCTTCTTTTAAAAGGGAAGTTGAAGAGATGGGCAAGTTGGAAAATTTTCTAACTGCATGTCAGTGTTCCTCAGAGATGTGAAGATAAATCCATTACTTTCCAGAGATGACACTTCAAAGGTACTTACAATTACGCACTTAGAAATAACAGGAAATTCAGTGCCTATGAAAAAGGGAGGATGGGGCCTCCACAATGAGCAAGCAACCAACTAAAACCAGATCCTAAGTTATGACATAAAAAATGTTCTCCTTAGATATAATTACTTACAACTGCATTCCAGACCTTCTGAAATAAGATGTCCATTGAAGAAGGGTTTTACAAGTCTGTTGTACTACCTTATCAAAAGCTTCATTTAATCTAAAGAATTCCTGGATGTTTCTTCATTGAACTGCCTCAGCAGAAGGGTCCAAATGTTAGCATGGGTTTCCTCTAACAGCAAACACTTAGTATTCAAAGAGAAATGTAAAAAGACAAGCATTTCAGAAGAAGTCATCAAAAGATAAAAAGATATCTGTGCACATGCACAAACAGACATGGAATAATACATGGAAGGTGAGATTTGCCACTATATAGAGATTCTGCTACAATACTTGCCCATGAAGAAACAGCTCAGCTCTTAGTGAGGAAGAATTCTTCCAACTTAAACTGAGAAGTTCCAGTGCAAAGCTCCTGCCTGCACAAATGTATCAATAAACAAATAACAAAAATTTAACCACAGCTCAACAAATGTTACTCAACCAATTACCAGCTGACACACTGTACAGGACAGTCAAATTCCTGGAAATGAAACACAAGGGTATTATTTAGCCAAAAAAAGGACTCACTGTTCTGAAGAGCTTAGATGCCTCTGGAGTCCCTTCCAAGACTAAGAGCCTGAAGTCATTCAAGGGTTCCCTGAAGCAGCATTTATCTGGTTGTACACATCTAGATGACAGCATTGTTGTTCTCATTAGGATGACAACTTCTGGTACTGACAAGTGACTCCTGAAATGTTATTCCTTGCTGAAGCATTTCAGTTTTGAATGATAGGGATTAAAAAACAATGGGATATTCTCAGTAGAATAATCAGCTTTTTTTTTTCTTTTATTCAGAATTCATATATACAGCCTATGGAACTCTGTGCAAATGGATGCAAACAAAGAGCTTCATATGATACATGGCCTTTTGGACTGATCTCACAGTTGTTTATATATATACTAGCATGAATTTCTCAGGGCTACCCCCACCTCCCGTATCTGTTCCCGATACTGGATTACAAAATAATATAGTCCAGCCTGAGACTTTTTTTTTCCAGAGGCACTGAAGTACGGCAATTGCTTAAAGTTGTTCATTCACTCTGTCTTGAGACGGAGAGCCTCTCGCTGTTGCTTCTGAACAGACCTGGAATCTTCCCACAGACGGGGTCCTCTGATGTTCTCCCAGTTATCCAAGTCAGACTTTTCCAGCTTCTGCAGATAAACAGCAAAAATAAGAGCGTCACCTTGACAGTCCCATGATTTAAAGTATGTACTATTCTAAATTGTTTTCTTATTCTTACAAGAAAACCAGTATCACTACTGTGCAGATGAAATTTCATCTACCCTCCAAAAGAAGTTCAACTGTAAGGCAATGAATCAGTGAGTTAACCATATAGCTACATAAATGATTAGGGCAGTCATTACTGCATCTGCTTATCAGCCGATAAATAACATGTAAGGACAGGAAGCACTATAGTATCCGAACACAACTGAAGATGTCTTGTATTCACCTTTTCTTTCTTCTCTCACTCTTTTTTCCACATGTGTTCTTCAATTGCAAGTCTTCCATATACTGAAGTAGTAGGTGTGAAAATATTGGTACAGCTCAAACAGAAGATTAGTAGTTAGTGACCTGATGTATCCTGTCAGTACAAATACAAAGTATACTGAAACACACAAATTACCTAGCACAAAGAGAGATGGTGCAATTCCATTCAATCTATGTGTTTAACTAGAGAGGGAAACGGAACACTTTCTATTGCTTAGTTTCTCATGGCACCCAGTCATCACATATAGGTATCTCACTACATCATATATGAGAGATGCTAACTGACCAAACTGTTAGACACTTAAAAAATGTCTAGATTCCAATTACCTCCTTGCCTCTTCCTATCATCCCATGCAAAAGTGCCAATGACAGCAGTATTTATCTAGTCTTAGAGGGGCATGAAAATGAAGAACAGGCATCCTCTTGACCTCACCTACCACATGCTATAGTTGCAGATGACAAACATATACTGCATCTTCACAGTCCTACTAGCAGAGACATCAACGTCACCTCTCAGCAGACACAGACCTCAAGTTTCACATCCCAGCCAGTGGAATAGTATATTGGACACAATGGGGCTCTGACAACAGGAGACTGAGGACAAGGTCTGTACCACTCCCAGAACCAGGGCTGTTCTACATGCTACTAAATAGGGCAACACTGCATATTATCAATGATATATAATATACTGCAGTGGGATTTAAACCTCTGATTTGTGATCAAGGCCTCATCTCAGCAAATGCTGGAAAAATACACCAGAAAATAATTAACCCTGCCTTCTGCTTGTGGTCTAATTTGCTTACTATTAATCATCCAAATAAATGGCAAAGACTGGGAGTGTAATAGTGGCAGAATAATTCAACAGCTATAACAGAACAGATCTGCTGCTATAGTTCATGTTATGTAAAAGTTTTCTGCCACATCTGCAACAGAGAAAATTACAATGAGGTTAGTCAGATATCAGAAGAAATTATGCAACACTCACCAGAAGATACGTGAGAACACATGCGCAAACACGGAAAATGTTCACAAGGTAGGAGCAACAGCAGAGTTGGAAAAGGTCTTTCTGAAGAATTGTCTTTACTAATTTATACAACTTATGATTAGAATCATAGAATCACCAGGTTGGAAGAGACCCACTGGATCATTGAGTCCAACCATTCCTATCAAACACTAAACCATGTCCCTAAGGACCCTGTCCACCCGTGCCTTAAACACCTCCAGAGATGGTGAATCAACCACCTCCCGGGGCAGCCTGTTCCAGTGCCCAATAACCCCTTCTGTGAAAAACTTCCCCCTAATGTCCAGCCTAAATCTCCCCTGGCAGAGCTTGAGGCCATTCCCTCTTGTCCTGTCCCCTGTCACTTGGGAGATGAGATCAGCACCCTCCTCTCCACAACCTCCCTTCAGATAGTCATAAAGAGCAATGAGGTCTCCTCTCAGCCTCCTCTTCTCCAGGCTAAACAACCCCAGCTCTCTCAGCTGTTCCTCATAAGGCCTGTTCTCCAGCCCCTTCACCAGTTTCGTTGCTCTTCTCTGGACTCGCTCCAGAGCCTCAACATCCTTCTTGTGCTGAGGGGCCCAGAACTGCACACAGGATTCAAGGAGCGGTCTCACCAGTGCAGAGTACAGAGGGACAATAACCTCCCTGGACCTGCTGGGCATGCCATTTCTGATACTGGCCAGGATGTCATTGGCCTTCTTGGCCACCTGGGCACACTGCTGGATCATGTTCAGTTGGTTGTTGACCAACACCCCCAAGTCTTTCTCCTCCTGGCAGCTTTCTACACAGACCTCTCCCAGTCTGTAGCTCTGCATAGGGTTGTTGTGCCCCAAGTGCAGGACCCAGCATTTGGCTGTGTTAAGCCTCATGCCATTGGTTGCAGCCCAGCAATCCAGCCTGTTTAGATCCCTTTGCAGAGCCTCCCTGATGTGCAGGCATAAACGTTATTTAGAAACACTGCAAAAATGTTAAGTAAACTCAGACAGCTTAGCTTACTGAAATACACACTGTCTGCTAGCAAAGGCCTTGAAGACCTTGGATGTTGATAAGAGAGAAGCTGGAATGCAGAAAACAGCTCCAGCTTAACCAGGACGTGACCGTGCCTGCACACAGTTTGAATTCAGGGGACAGTTCTTGAAGAAGATTAAGATGACTTCAGCCCTGAGTCCCAGACCACAACATCGCGCCTGCGCAAGTATAGAAGCTTTTCAAATCTAATTATAATGAGGAATGGGGAAGGTCATGAATATGTAATAGGCATTTATGAATAGGCATGTCTTCACACTATATCTATCTGCTTGTTAGACTGTTTGGTGTGCGAGTTAGGAGGATTAGCCCCTCGCACCCACCAGCGAATAAACGCATACCTGCTTTATAACCCTTAAGAGAGTTATAGTTTGATTCCGCAAAACATCCCTACCCTCCAGCAGATCAACACTTCCACCCAGCTTAGTGTCATCTGCAAACTTGCTAAAGGTGCACTCAATGCCTTCATCCAGGTCATTGATGAACACATTGAACAGGGCTGGACCCAGCACTGAGCCCTGGGGAACACCACTTGTCACTGGCCTCCAGCTGGAGTTAACTCCATTTACCAGCACTCTCTGGGCCCGGCCAGCCAACCAGTTTTCCACCCAGGAGAGTGTGCACCTGTCCAGGCCAGAGGCTGACAGTTTCCATAGCAGAATGCTGTGACAAACTGTGTCAAAGGCTTTGAAGTCCAGGAAGACCACATCCATCCACAGACCATAGCTGGTACTTCATTTCATCTGGAAGGGATCTGAGCTGACAAGGAGGGAAGGTATGCATTATCTCACACAGCAATGATTATCTACTCTGACTGAAAAATCAGAATTTTGCATCTGATTTTAATGGAAGCTTCAAGGAAACTGCACTGAAAATAACCTTGTGCTTTAACAGAAGGGAAAAATGTTTATTTTAATAAACACAAAGTACCACACAGCTGTGAGGATGCAAACTATTTCCAAACAGCTCCCGAACTCTGAACAAGAATCAACATTTAAAATACATACAACAGAACCTGTAGTATCTAAAGATGGGCTACATAAAGAAGCCTATCAAAAAAGACATGCACACCGGAGACCTCTACCAAAAGTTCATTTTAATCTCCTCCTGAATCTTCACAGAGGTTTTTTAGAGAGGAGGTTTGTCCAAAACAGGAAATATTTCAAAACTATATAATCTAAACAAACACTACAAGCACATAGTAAAACATAAAGCTACCTGGAAAACAGTGGTATACTGACAGAATAAAACAACCAAGAATTATATACAAGTGAATGGCTTTGCCTTAAGCTACAGAACAGATATCTATTGATAGCGTTAATTTTTGTCAATTAAAAATATAAAGAATTACAGATTCTAATGAATACATAGAGAGATTATATTTAGAGAGATCAATAACATTTTGTGCCATGTATAAAGATTGTGTTTGACATCTTGCTGCAGTTAAAGAAGAAAGCACCTTCTTTACTGGCCTATAACAGCATCTGCAAAAATCAGTAGTTCACAGGACAGGTATCTGTCCAGTCATCAGAAGGTAGCACAACTGGACTATCCAATTTTTGAAATGGATACTATCAAGTTTTGAAAGAATATAGGACTCCTTGTCCATGCGGATAAGCATAAAATGGATTATCATCAGTAAGAGGGGACCCAAGAATCTCAGTTCTCCAATGCCTTCCTATTGTGTGGCTATTTTTGCAAGTTACCTGTCCTGGTTTGGGCTGGAATAGTTAATTCTCTTCCTAGTAGCTAGCACAGGGCTGTGTTTTGGATTTGTGCTGAAAATGGTGTTGAATGCACAGAGATGTTTCAGTTACTGCTGAGCAGGGATAAGACAGTGTCAGGGCCTTTTCTACTTCTCGTGCTGCCCCACCAGTGAGGAGGCTGAGAGTGCACAAGAAGCTGGGACAGGACACAGCCAGGGTGGCTGACCCCAGCTGACCAAAGTGATATTCCACACTATATAAGGCCACGCTCAACAATAATAGCTGGTGCAAGAAGAAAAAGCAAGGGAGCAGGGGGTGGGGAATCAGTACCAACCACACATTCAGAGTGACTGGTGTATTTCTCTTCCCAAGTAACCGTTAGTGTGATGGAGCCCCACTTCCCTGGAAATGGCTGAAGCCCTGCCTGCCAATGGGAAGTAGTGATTGAATCCTTTGTTTCTCTTTGCTTGTGTGTGCAACTTTTGCTTTACCTGTTAAACTGCCTTTATCTCAACCTACAGATTTTCTTCACTTTTACTCTTCTGATTCTCTCCGCCACCTCATCTGGGTGGTATTGCCTGAGCAGCTCCAAGGTACTTAGTTGCAGTTGGAGTTAAACCATGACACTACCTCAGATACAACTAAACAAAATGTAACCTTTTTGCTTGGTCACTGACCTGAAAATTCTTATGACATTTATCACCCCAGAATAAATGGCTACACTAGATGTAGGCCAAAGACACATACGTTGCTACATTTTAAATTAATATTAGCATAGAGCATAAGAGCAAACTGACAGTCCTTCTATTGATTAGGCGTAGCACAAGCTGCAAAGTTCCAGAGCTCTTTCAGATTGCCTGAGCTTTAACAAGAGAACTCAGGCTCCTGGCCAGCTCCACTCTCAGACGAAGTGAAACTCTTTCATTGTAATTGGTGGAGTCTTTTTAATTTCTTTTTTTATTTTTCTATTTAGCCACCTGGACTCTGTCCACCTGAACTCATGGAAACATCATATAAAGATGGTAAACTACTCCCAGCTTTTAGTAAATTGGAATCCATATGAACCAGCAGTTTAAATATCAGAAAGCTTTTTCTCCCAATTCAATGTACTGAATAGTCAATCACTGGAGACTACAATGACATGTAATCAGATCAGGATAGTACCGCTTTTCCTGCCTGTCTCAAATAGCCCAAAGTATACTGAAATTTAGCTGTTTAAAGTAAGATCAGTGCAGGCCATTAAATCTACTGATTCACTTCCTAAATCAGCTAAACTGTCTCTTGAAAGCACAGGACTGACAGAAGATGTAAATTCATTAAATGCTATGCAGAGACGCATAGTCAACAACAAAAAAAGGTTCAACTGTTTGCCACACACTTGACTTTTGTTAGTCTGGTGCAAAGGTACCAATACAGACATAGAGAGACCTTCAGTTTTGAATTGCTGGTTCAAACATCTGGCTACATATTAAGTAAAAGACCTAATACTTTGTCAGCCTTAAACTAAAACAAAATTTTAAAAATAGTTTGAATTCCACTCTTGCAGGATAGTCTTCATGCCACAATAAGTAAATTGAAATCTGCAGAAATTCATTTAGAACTATTGGTGCTTAGGGTGAGTTAATTCAGGTTGGTCACTTAAAATGTTTGGCTTGTGGAAGAAAGGATAAGAAAATCCTGCTTATTTTACAGCTTGATACAATAATTCTGTGATGATTACCACAGAAAGAAATTGCTTTAACTCAGAGAGACAATTATTTCCCAGTATTATAGTATTTGCAGATAACGGATGAGCCAGGGAAGAATATCCTCATGGCTTAAAGAATCAGTGAAAGAAATGCACTAAACTGGTCTGCTCCTGCAAGGATGTCAAAACAGTCTGAAGACTACAAAAGACATATTGAGGAACTCTATGACATACAGTTGCAGAGGTACAGAATTAAGGTGGACACTGAATCTGCTATCTTGCACATGACTGAAAATCTTAATATCACACTTATACAGCCTTATTGTTTTCCTTACAACTCTTTCCCAGAGTCACCTTTTAACATCTTATTTTCTTAATATAAACTTGGTGTCGCTTACATTGTTTAGAACGTGACATAAATGAATGTCTATGATTAGTGATTTAATAATCTGTACTTTATTAGCCCATGATTAGTGATTAAAAGATTAAAAAAAAAAAGATTAAAAAGAGGTGTTTTTTCCCAAACGCAGGATGTTTAGGTTTTATGTTATTAGTACACAAGTACGTCAGTAAGCAGTATGCTATGGCCAGAACAAAGTTCTTTTGTTCAATAAAGGATGAAATAGGGCAGTTTTGGGGTTTGTTTGGGGTTTTTTTCCTTGTTTTTTTTTTGTTTGTTTTTTGCATGTAAGCATCCAGAGAGCTGCTTCTCTTTTTAACTTTGCTGAAGACTGACAGAAACTGCAGTGATGAAACTAACAGAAGTTTTGTTGCTTACTTCTATGGGATCCAATACCTTTAATCTATGGCATAATTAATTAACCTATGGTGAATCTGTTTAGGAGATTCTTTTTCCATAGGTTATTTTCCATTAAATTATGCCAATTCAACACTATGTGAGGCTGTGCCTCAGTCAGAAAAACAAAATAGATTAGGAAAACAAATACACACTGTTCATGAATTAATCTTATTTAAGCATAAGACTATGCAAACAGTTGAACTGGCACGCTTGAGGGAACCACTGGGCAGAGAGAGAGCAGAAGTCTCTTTAAGTGTCTATGTTGTAAAAGATGCATATCAAATAACTGCACCATGAATTTGCCTGTACATCATTTTCCCAATCTGAAAAATGGGAACTGAACTTGACTGCTTCTCAGAGGCATCAAAGAGTGTAATTAATGTTTGCAGACAGCTCTCATTTTTGCATGAAGATGCTATAGTGATACTAATTAGTCAGTAAGCCAAAAATTATAGCACTTGGTTAAAACTACAGGAATATACAGCCTTGAATGTTTAAAATAACACAGAATAACATCACTCAGACATTTTCATCTAGGAACTAGGGTTTGCCAGGGTTTTCTCTTAACTGACAAGCAGTCAGAGGATAACTCAGTGTAATTTAGGCATTATACCTACAGATGACCCAAGCTGGACTCCTCAGTTCAAAAGATTCACAAGCTCTACAGGTGAAGTCAAAGAATGCAAGCATGAGTCATTTACTTACAGCTTCTTTTCTTGAGCAAAAATGAAACTCTGAAATATCCAACATAAAGAACAGCATGAGTGCAAAAATACATCTTCAAGATCAAATATCCAAAATTCAGCAAATTCCAAGTTTAATTAAGCAATGCAGTACATGTAGGATAGTTTATATTTTCCTCACACGTGGGAGTTTTATCAAGCTGCGGTTAATGTGCTCCAGAAAGAAAGGTGCCACTTATTAAAGTTTATCTCTGAATCTACATCTTTGAAGACCTAGCCAAGTTAACAGGACCAAGAAATTTCACAACTTTAAGTGCTTTATCTTGTCAACTTTCAATCATATTAAGCTTTGTAACGGTATGTGCTAGTTACTGCAGCACAATCCTCTAAAAGAGGAGCAACCAGGGATAGACTTCTTTTCTCAACTATATTAAGTTGAGCCTGGCTGAGTGGCATGCTTGATCTTTTCCAATGTTGGAGTGCAGTAAAAGCAAAACAACTACAATTCTGTGGCTGGTGGGAAGGATTTCCACAGCATGTCCCTGTCTGAAGTCCATAAAAGCATTCTGACACCATAGAAAAGATTTTGAAACATCTTGCTAGGACTATGAATACTTGAAGCATGGAGAGCTTTTTTACTTTGTGTATATAAAATCTGGCACAGTACATTTTTCTAATAATACTCTAATCAAAAAAGAAAGAGGTGTACAAGGATCAAAATATATATTATGAGTAACACATCATGTTTCTACTTCTTAAGAGATCCAAAAAATAAGCTTTTACAGGGTTCTTATGTAAGAAGAAAAAGCTGTGGTGAACATCTCTTAGCAAAGGGCTAAGAGATTACCACAACAACAAAAGATCAGTTACCACTATGAAACTACTAACAGAAATGTGTAGGCATAAGGAAAGAAACAACTAAACAAGGTTTAAGACAATAATATTAAATTAAACATAAATCCTGGCCACTGAATAACTACATTAAAGCCAATCTGCAGTCAACTTTATTAACAGTCAACCCTTCTGAACCGGTGAGTTAAATCTTCTGCTGTTTACATGCTTGCTCCTCTATCCCAGCTTCAGTTCGTTCAGGTAACATTTACAGAGAGGTAGCATAGTTTAGGACTTTTGTTTCCTACCTGCTCTTTCCTGCTGATTTTCCACTCACCTCTTTTCCAGAACTTGCTTGTCAATCTATAGAATGAAACAGAATGTTTTTCTCTGTGTAGAAACTATAGTCTTGGCTTAGCATTAACAGAGCAACTTCAAACCTTTCAGCTATTTTTTTTTCAGTGACATCAATGGTGTGTGTTTGATTTGTGTTGTTGGTAAATTTCTCATAGGAAGAAACAATGTTCCTCTTTCTTCTCTGTGACTAACATGGACTGCCTATTTGACGAGGAGAGTAATAAGAGTTTTGGCCCCTCACTATATTGTCTATTGCCAGTGATTGTAAAGCTACTTCTCAGCAATACAGCTGCATGTACCGTACACAAGGAACCTGTGAATAAATCTACCTTTCATTCTATCAGAACCAACAGATCTTCAAAATCAAATCAGAAAGATGGCACCTGCCTAAAATTTTACAAGAATGAAGGGGAAGTTTTAGAAGGTAAGGTCTGCAGTGGGTATTTCTATGGTTAGAGGATATTTTGTTATTGAACTGCACAACACTTAAAGACTTTTTATTTTCATGTCAGAGCTGTAAGATGGCACAGTGGGACACTGGTCTTCCCATGACTTGCTGGAATAAGATGGAGTATTACATATTGAATTATCAACAGCATTTTCCTCGGCCTCCAAACTTCTCAGTGACACCTCCCAGCTACACCTGAGTAAAATTCAAGTCTTACCAGATTTATGATGAGGTCAGAGGCTGAAATAGGAAACTTTTCTATTAGATTTTTTAAAGTTTGATTGTTTAGTTACAAAGCGTGCAGCCTCCACAGTGCGTCTTCACCATTATCTTGCATCTCATTTTTCCATTTGATCAGTACGTCTCTTAAGACTGACCCACTCAGACAATAACTTGCTGCTGCAGAGTGCTTTTGTACAGTATCGTCTGAGCACTAAATAAAGATGGGTAACAATAATTTGACAAGCAAAGAACATGCGAGAATTGTATAACCAGCTTTTAAAGTACTTCAAAATTAGCCTGAGTGTCCATGTGGGCATCCTCTGGACATATGCTAGCAATCACAGAATATTCCAGATAGTGTTTATGAAATTGGCCATAAAAGTGGAGGGGAAAAAAGGCTAACTGAAACAAACAAGAGGATATGCTTGCAATAAGCTACTCTGCCTGGCTGCAAAAGCTTCCTTCAAAACTATCTGTTTTTTACTGCATTGTTTTCAAAGGCAGTCAATGAGAAGAATGTATAGAGCCTCAGCAGTGTAGCTAAATTCTACTACACTATACTAAGGTTACTTCAGAGATATTCCATACCAAGGACCCAGCAATTCCCAACTGTGAGCCCAATAGTATGACAGAAGTGCTTAACATTTCCACTTAGTCAGCTCCACAAGAAAATGATCCCAATACTGCCTGGTAGAAGCCAGCATCATCCCTAGGACAATAAATGAAATAATTCAGCCACGCAGTATGGATGCCACTTTCCCTACTCATATTTCTGTGACTGAGACAACACATAGCATCAGCCCTAACATGATAAGAGTTGGTTGATTCCTCTGGGATTAAAACACTGCTTACAGGGACTGTAAGCAGTTACAAAAGATTCTGTTTTGGAGAGAGGAGAAAGAGTGAGAAGGTTTATAATGGGCATTTGTATGTCCCAAGCACATCTGCTGTCTGATTGCACTGTTAACTTTGCCTTCTACCTATGAGAAACGAGTGTCTTCTTATGGGATAAAAAAGTGCAAATGCAACCCACATTAAAGAAACAGCTCACAGTAAAGAAAAACCCTGTTCAAAGAGAACTGTTATAAACAAGACCAGGACTCAGGACTATTTAATCGAGATGAGTTCCAGGAATAAGACCAATAAAAAGCAATACTCTGTGAACTTTCCTCTGGAGGCTAAATACCTGTCTTCCTCTAAGAAGGCTTTACCACTAGAACTCTCCTGCCATACCCATCACTGAATTCCACCTTCTTTTGTTTCTTTGATCACATTTTGAACTATGACACATGAGACTTGAGATGGTAGTAAGAAAATTATAGCTTAGCTATGGTCTGAACATCCAATCAGAACAAAATGCACAGCACAAACTTTTTTTAACAAAAATAATTTTCCTGTCTTAGCCATAGTAGTTTCCACTAGTGATAAACTAATACCATTCTCTACAAAATATGCGATTAGGACTCACAGTGAAATAAAAACTCTCACATGTGAACAAACTGAAATGCAAGAAAACTCCACATGTCCCAGACGCAATCAGAAGGACAGTCAGAATCCAGTGAATAGGCTTGACTTTGCACTGACAAGGGAGACAACCTGGAAGGGATGGAGTGATAAAAGGGAGAAGGAGGAATATCTCAACCCCATTTAGTGTCAAAATGGTCACTGTGGAGAGGTTTTCTTTCCCCAACATCTCTGTCATTTCTTAAACAGCTCAAGGTATTTAGCCACTAGTATCTTCACAGACACCGAAGTAAACCAATTCAATACACCTAACTGTTAATTCTCCAACAACAAAAAAATCTGTAATCATCTGGTACTGATAATGGCAGCAAGAAGATATTTGCAGATTTCAGCTACTGGCATTCAGGAATTACCTTCCTTCTAGACACGTCCTCAGGTCCACACACTTTGATGCATCTACTGAACACTATGTTACAACACTGTCCCTTCATGGAAAACAATGCTTCTGCCCTACAATCCCCAAAGTTAAGTCAAATGAGCATTAGGTGGCTTGAACCTTTTTTTAGAAGAGCTTCAAGTTCCTCTTTTACTCTTTAGAGAATAAATGTACAGATTATAATTCCCAAGCCACCTCTCCATACACCTGTTTTTACTTTTTGAACTCTCTTGAATAAACACTTCAATACTGCAATTACTTTTCCTGTAATTCAAAGGACAAACAATTAGACAACTTGTGTCCAGAGGTAACACTGACCTTTTGTGACTTGTCAAATTATGATGAACAAAACCTGTTCAATACGCATAAATTTTAAGCCAAGAAAGCAGCATTCTCTGCCCTGACCACCAGATTTCCTCACTTATCCCATGCAGAATCCAACAGCTTCAACCAGCTGAAGGAAAAGTTTTAAGGGTTTGATATTCTGAAAGACAGAGAACACCTTTTTTCTTGCTGTTGTCTTCAAATGATGTTCCCATCTATTAATAATGGAGCTTAGTTATAATTTTAGTATCTTTGTTGCAGTTCAAAAAAAAGATCTTCATTAGCTAGCACTTTCTTCTTATTTACATATATTATATATTATTGTATAGCTACCATTATTTTCGGTACCTTTAAAAATATTTAAGTCTTTAAGATTATTTTAAGGCATCCTTTGGAGCCTGGAGTTAACATATTCAGACTGTTCTGCAAGCTATCTCATTTTTAAAGTTCTGGTTAAAGCATAGATACCAGAGGTAGATCCAGTACTTCAGTACTAGCCTCATCGGTGCCATACTCAGAAATAAATTCAACTCTTCCTAATACCTGCCAACCCTGTTTATATTCATAAAGACTGAATTAGGTCTTTGTGGCATAGCACTGCAGCAGAAGATCAATCTGAATTATTTATTCATTGACTCCTAAATATTTTCCAGGGTTGCTACTTTCTGTTACACAATTCACTCTGGCCTGCATTTCCCATGTTTTAAACAAATACCTTTGGTCATTTTAAAAAGTACTTTGCTCATTTAATGGGTCTGGTTTACAAAGTAATACAAACAACTCTGTCCCTGTCTTGCTATACTTTTACTACTTCAATACTTCTGTGCCACTTGCACATCCATCCTGATTCTACAATTTCTTCTTTATTACTGAAGAAAAGTTTTCAGTACTGCCCTGATCTGTTCCAAATCTCACAGAACACCTAAAAATACCATCTTCCTGCCTAGAGACAATTCTCAGAGAACCATCATTCCCAGACTGAGACTTTCAGCAGCCACTGAATTCTTCCAAGCATTATCTTGGAACTCTGCTATAAACCATCAGAGTCTAATAGATATTAATAATATCTTGTTTAGTTACCAAAAGGTTTGGAAGTACATCTCTCACCTTTTCCAATTTGAATACAAAGGACATTTTTCTCTAAAAGAAATATAAATAGTTTTTTTGGATGTTGCTACTCTGCCAACAAGGTTATTCATGATTTTTACAACATCATTAATTTATTCTTATTTTGCTGCAACACTATCCTTTTACAAATATTCTTGTCACCTTATTTATAAGACAACTCCAATGTCCTTAGCATCTTTTATCAATCTTCTCCGTGTTATAACTCATTTAGTGTTTCCATAGCAATCCTTCACATTTTTTATTTATTGTGATACTGGTTTTTTGTTCTGCCTTCAGCTGACACTGGCTTCCATTGGATATCATGTATTTTATTCAAACTTAACTGATTTTCCCATTGTAAAATGTTAATAAATTCTTCTTAAATATATTTTTATTTGCTTGAAAACCCCTAAACAACAATTCTTTATTTTGTGGTCTGATATAACTGATTAAGGCCAGATTTTTTGGTGTCTACCAGACAATTATTTTCACTGAAGTACAGAAACCAAGTGCTAAAATAAGGAATGTTATTTTGGAATTGCATCTAAATCAATGAAAGGGAATGTACTGTGATTGTAAAATACCCACAAGGATGTTTCTCACTCATCGCATTAATGAGTTTTTTATCCCCCTCTTTCACACAATAATTTTGTTCTTTCAAATACAATAAAATACTCTAGGCTTACGCCACAGGTCACATGCTTGACATTTTTGCAGTGTGCTCTAAAAGGCCCAGCTTAGCAGCAGAACTATGCTCACACTAGTACCAGTGTCACTAGTGGTTAGCATCATGATTCATTAGGCAAAGGGGAATGGCAAAGACTGATTGGCCATATGTGGACATAAGTGTGTGAGAGGACTTCATAAACAATGAAGACACATAGAAAGGTAGCTTGCTCCTCTGCCATGTCCCAAGGCACAAGATAAATGGCATTATTAACAGATCTGAGATATCCTTGCCAGAAATAATCCTATATAAAATAAAGTAAATTTTGTACAGCTTGAGAAGATATAATTTGTAAATTAGAAGACGATAAAATGTATTTATTTTAATCTCCTCACAATAAACTGATTAAATCTGCGATTACAACTTTTTTCATCACCATCACTACTTTTGAGACAAAATGCAGACTTTATTATGTTTGATATACCAGAAATGTCTTTTTCTTTGCAGTATACCCATAACGGTGTACATTTATAGCAGAAATTATGAGATTCTAAAAGAATTCAGTATGTATTCAAGATGTGCATTTCTATAAGGACAATAAGATATTTTTAAAAGTCTTAGGGAGGGCCAATAGCCATTTGTATGCATCAAGCAATCATGCTTCAAAAGAGCTGGCTTGGTATCCCCAGTAACAGCTGCAGATATAATGCTAATAATATTGTAAAAGAACGCTTTACATATCAAAACAGAAACTTGTTTTTTTGACTGCCCTTGATCTCTTATCATACCATATTTAGTAAGTCACCAGTGTAATCCTCCGGTGTGACCTACATATAGAATTAGAAGACATTCGTAAGAGCTGTATTTTGGACGACTGAAAACATAAAGAAAGGGCAAAAAAGACACTATCCCCCCACTCCTAAATGTCAGCTGTAATTCAATGATTGGTTAGATTTTTTTTTTCACCAGCGTATAAAGTGTCACACAGTGACACAAAATTGTCACACAGTGCAGAGCCTGCAGAGTATATGCAGGACTGCTGGCAGTTCCACAGGTTTCACTGAAGCAAAAAATGAATACGTCTAATGCTTGCATGCTGGTGCCCATAGTGAAGCATGCATTGAGATCTGTTTAAAACAATAATCTAAATCTATTTTCATTATGTGGTATTTTCATTATGGGTGGACTACAGGAGGGAAGTCAGATTGTGTAGGGAGAAGATCAGAGAGGCTAAGGCTGAACTAGAACTCAGGTTGGCTAAGACTGTGAAGGATAATAAGAAATCCTTCTACAAATATATTAATAACAAAAGGAGAACTAGGGAGACCATACAGTTCCTTTTGGA
>WAAB01023668.1:0-22188 GCA_013389865.1 Piaya cayana | reverse complement strand
GAAGTTTTTTACGGAAAGGGTCATTAGGCACTGGAATATGCTGCCCAGGGAGGTGGTTGATTCGCCTTCCCTGGAGGTGTTTAAGTTACGGGTGGACGGGGTCCTGAGGGACATGGTTTAGTGTTTTGTGGGAGTGGTTGGACTCGATGATCCAGTGGGTCTCTTCCATCCCGGTGATTCTGTGATTCTGTGATTCTGTAATGCAAATCCATTTGTTTGGTTGAAATCATCTGCCCTTTCTAACAGCTAAACACCACTACGGAACAATTTTGGCCTGGGAACTCTCTGGAGTTTAGATTAATAAAAAAAAGAGGTTGCTTCTGCCTTTTCTGTCCATTGGAAAAAGCCTTATTAAACAAGTATGTTTCTAATAAGTTGTTATGCTCACTGCATTTTATTACTATTGACCTATCCATAAAGCTAATGCAATTAGGGCAATTTAAATATAATCCTTCAACTATTTACTTATCTTCTGGAGAGAAAGCAAGGCATAACTGAATACAGATCAGTTAATTTTGAGGTTAAGTAGCGAGTTAAACAGAGAAATGCGGTTCTTTTTACTGCTTGTGATTCTTCCATGTAAATCAATCAGAGTAGCCTTACAATACATCCTGTGGAAAGTGAGGCACCCAATAATCCCCAGAGACAGTCACAATTTAATGGATTTTTATATTTTGACTTTTCATGGAGCTTTCTATATGTACTCAGGGATCAAGTCTTTCTATTCTCTACAACATAAACTACAGTTCTTTGTAGAAAGGGGACAGTCCAAAACTGTTTGAAATAACAGAAAAACACCATCACAAACCTGGCAGGTAGGCAGATGTTTTGTGAAATTAGGCATGTAAAAATACAAAAGGTAAGTCCTATTTCTATTTCAGACAAATCACAAAATAGTAATACGATAGCAAGATCACGTACTGCCATTTGGACACCTAAGTATGAGAGCTACAGGTGCAATCGAGCTCTTCAAAGGCTTGCGACAGGAATGTGGAATGAGAAGAAAAGGAAAACCTGTGTTCAGCATAAAGGTCATAGAGACATATAGTGTTAACTGGACATCTGATCCAATTAATTTTAAAATTTACAAGGTATTTTAAATAGCTTTATCTGTTGTTCAGCTTTATCTGTTTATCTGGATTCAGGGAGGCTTTTTCTCAGTTTTCTTAATGCGGCTTTTGCAGACCTGCAGATTTATGAAACTCTGGATATTAAACTGGCCAAAACAGCCATTTTGGAGCTCAGTAATTTTTGATGAAAACATATTGTTGAGAAAAGAGTGAAATATTTCTCTATAGAACTTTCTGAAATAGCGAAAAAGAAATCACACTTGTTTGAAAGACATAAGCTTCAAAAGCAAGAAGTAAGAGAAAGCAGGTCAAGTATATTGTTCTGTAATTTGGACTCAAGATCATCATAACTCACGCAGTAGAAGTGTTGACGTATATGTATACACATTCCATATTCCGTCTAAGGTCAACATCAGCTCTATATTTATAGACTAGGCCAACCACAGAAATTTATTTTGTGCTTAATTTGTGTGTAATTTATTTGTACCACTGTACCTGGCACCTGGACATCAAAGTAAAGCTGTGGTCAGAAAGAAGCACTGCATGTTCAAAAACCTTTCTTTACATAAAAACTTGGTTTTATTGGACATCAGTGAGTCAAGGGCAGATGGCTGATCTAATTTTAGTTAGACACATATACAACCCACCAGCAACCAGGGTAATCAAGGGTAGCCAAGGTTATGAGCCCCAAGCAACAGATTTATTTTACCTCATATTCAGATTCCAGTGTTACAGTGCTCTGCTTTAGTTTTTCTTTCAAAGCTGGATCAACCTGCAAGACAAACAAGAATACAGAAAAAATATTTGCTTTTAAGAAATCTTAACCTCAAATAAACTAAATATTGATACATGCAAACTCTCCCCTCCTCTAAATGAATTTATATGTTGTTTGTTCAGAAACTATGATGATGAACACAGTACAAGAATTGGTCTGAAGAGAAAGGTCAACAGCCAAAGTTTTCAAATCAAAAAGGAATCACATTTAACTAACCTTGCAGTTGCATTAACTTAGATACTTAAACCTGTAACTTTTTAGTTTGAAGCTGTCAAACTAAACGAAGCCTTAAACAAATGAAACACAGAATACCAAGAAAAAGAAAACTGTCGTCACACTACATATTTTACTCCTGAATGTTGTGTTCAGTGAATAGGTACACAATATATTCTGACTCATGCTTACACTTTGAAACCCAGACTTACAGTTTTCTGGTGAACACACAGCTCTTTCCTAGTTTATTGTCTGTACTGACAATGCTGTTGATTCCTGGCATCTTTCGGAACAAATCTAAGAACAGAAATGTTAGCGAATCACAGCAGATATGTTCCAAGTTTTAATTTCTTCTGAACCCAGAAGAAGTTACGTTCACCCCTCCCTTTGCTAAGTAACATCTACTCCCACAGGCCTAAGATTAGAAGCAAAGGGAAAAAAGATAATTAGCATTTCTCATGCTTAAAGAAACACTTTTATGTTCTCAAACAGACATCAGCCGCATATGCAGTATTCAAACACAGTCTTTAGACAAATCAATTAAAAGAATCAAATAAAACATTCTCACTCTCAGACCTTAAGCACAACCAGTGTTAAATGAACCAGATGTGTAAGGAGACTGGTAATGTGTTTAGATCTACATCCATGGTACAGTAGTCCAACTATGACTAGTTCAGTGAAGAAAAGTTGTTATTCTTAATTTGCTGCTTCTTGATCTGAATGAAAAGAGCTCAGTCACCCTCATAACAACCAACCTCAAATATCTATAAGTAGTGTAAAAAGAAAAAGGAGGGAACACAAATTACAGAATTTGCCTGGTCAAAGAGAAAATACACCTTCAGATTCTGCCCCAGCACAAGCCTCTGATCCTCAGAGGTACTTAAAATACATCTATATTGATGTGAACTGCTCTACAGAATTTCCCTAGGCCTTAATGTTTCCCTTGATTACAGATGCTACCTGGTAGTTAGCATGCAGCCTGTGAGACCTTAATTCCTAAGGATGCTCAGACAGGCAAGTCTGACACCATCTGTGCATGGCCAGAGGTTTGATTTCCCTATCTGATCAGAGATTCGGCCACAGAACTGCATGTATTTGCAACCGCCAGATTCATTACACTTGGGAACTAAGCCAAAGCACCTAAAAGGGTTAAAGTTTCTACAGGATACAGCTCCTACAGTCTTTGTAGTAAAAAAAAGATTTGTAAAACATGGTACTGCCTCTGCACTGGTCCGCTATATCAAATAAAAAATGAACTGCTACATCTTTGCATTGGCATTCAAGGCCTCCATAGAACTGCCCCTTATTAAAGATGGATTGCCTCTCGCCTTCTGTGACCATGACCTCCAGCAACAGCTATGCTTCATTAGAAAAATGAACACATTCATCACACATGCAAATTCTTTCAGCGGCCAGACAAGCTTTGGAGCTTGCTTTCACAGAAGTAAGAGAGATCACGGACTTCACTGTATTAAGAGCTAAATGCAAACTCTGTTATGCTTGGTGTTATCACAATACATGTATGGACAAGGGGAAATAAATGCTCCAGCAAGCAAAGAAGCAAGTTTTATCTCCTCCTGTGTTTTCCTTTCATTTAATAATAAAGCACCCAAGATAACACGGCTGGAGCCGTATTTTCACCTAATTAACCACAGCCATAATTTAACTTACAAAGACAGCTCAACATACCCATGGCCAAGCCGTATTTTAGCAATTTTTAGTGTGTTCATCTAATGTGTGGCATTTGCATGGCCACATTTGTGTAAGGTAAAGGGAAACAAGCAGTGAAGTTACAGCTGTTTCTGTTCTCTTCCAGGTCTTTCTGTCCTCAGACTTCCTTGTACATTCATTCTTCCCTGCCTATACAAAGGGAGAAGACTAGCTAAAACTGAGATACAGCATCTCAATGCTTGTAACTGTTCGATGCTGTAGCTTTAACATTAACAAAAATACATAAATAAAGGACGCTGATTGAAATGTCTCTGTAAAAAGTTATCCTGTAAATCAGAAATAAAAAAACCGCAATGCTTCCTTAGAAGCAGGAATTTTTTTAGTAAGTTAGTTTCCTGAGTAAGAGTAGTTAAACCCTGTTTTGGAGGCAAACTATACATATATATTGGCAAGTTCTTAATATTTAACATACAGGTACATGCAAGATTTAGGTCCACTCTGCAGATCATGTTATTCTGCTTGAAGTTTCCCCTCGTCCCACCCCTCCACCCCCCGCCACCCCCCCCAAAAAAGCAAATATGTATTTCCTCTAATCTTTACCTTTTTTGTGTCCTACATACTTATCCATGTAGAATAATTTAAACACACTTGACTCTGCACAGAAATTGAGTTGCTTGCATCTCTAAAGCCCTGATTGCAACCCCCTGCTTTTCAGTTGCCAAATGGAGACAGACAGGTTATAAATTGTTTTCAGAACCAATATGGCAGTTAAGAAAACATATTATAAAATTTTGTTTCCACAGTGTTTGTACCATTCTACAATATCTTTGAAACATCACAAGAACAAAAGAAGTGAAAAAAGAACAGTGATAAACATCAAGACGATCCATGATCACAGATCATAACCAGGAAATACTTAAAATGTGGGCAGAGCCAGGAAACTGCCCATGCCAAAGTGGTAGCTCCTTTATATTACACATCTGCCACAAGATCTAAATACAAACATATACACTTTGCTTCCACTGTAACTGCTATGCCAACACATATACTGCCAGAATGAGCTAGATGTAATAGCAAATGAAACATCAGCTAAATTATGAATACAAATCTCTACTAGTAAATACGATGAGGGCAGCAGACAAAGTCCAATTGCCGTAACAGCCTGGCAGTGTCCCTTGCACCATT
The DNA here is from genome assembly GCA_013389865.1 of Piaya cayana. NCBI lineage: Eukaryota > Metazoa > Chordata > Aves > Cuculiformes > Coccyzidae > Piaya > Piaya cayana. Next base: position 17,274 of record WAAB01023668.1, on the reverse strand, counting down.
ATTTAGGAGGCAGAAAGGAAAAGTAAACAATATCCGTTTGTACTAGAAGTCTCCTTGTCACGCAAAATCTCAAACGTCCCTTTAAGACCCATTTAAATTCAAGCTTTGTCTCTAAATGTAGAAAAGATGTGTGGACTTACATTATAACTCCATATTAAGTTTTTTACTGAAAAATTATTTATATACTTGATGCATACTAGCTTTCATTAAGTTCTGTCTGCGCTTCAAAACCAATGCTGTAAACATAAGTTTTTAAGGCTTTACTATTATTTTTTTTGGAGGGGAAGGGGGGGGGGCGGGTTGGTGTTGTTTTTTTCCTATGTAGAACTTGCAGCTAAAAATGAATGTAACATTCTCAGAGTATTTTGCACATTGGCTTATTTCATATTACATTAACCGGAAGTGTAAAGGCAGGCATATAGACAAATCTAGAACGAGGTTTAAGAACAAAGTTTTCAAATTAGAACTTTGTCCCATTTCACACCCCTCTGTTCCTTCAGATTTATCCTTACTTAACTTTGAAAGGTTCCTGAAGACACAGACTTTAAAACAAATTCTTAGGTGACTAAAAGTAATAGGGGTTAAGCACAAAAATATTCTTAGCATTCTAAGCAGGCAGCTATTTGAGTCTGTGATACCTAAAAACTTTTTCAAATGTGGCTGCCACTTCTCATTTTAAGGCTGACATTTCAGTTTTTCAACTAGAACATGGACAGAACTTCTCGGGAGAAAAAAATGGTACACCTCAGGATGCAGACAAGGGACGTCACTTCAAAGTAAAGCAGGAATATCTGGTGCTTACCAAAACAGGTACCCCTGCAGTGCACTGTAACAAACTGTTGGCCTCTCCACATTCATTTCAGTCAAGGAGATTTTTGTTTGTGACACGAACATTTCTGGTACAGTTAAAAACCTAAATGTATTGCTACTAAAAAAATTCTCTAGGTAACACTTTTGCACTGATGCTCAGTAACTACAGTTCATTTAAGTTCACAAACAAATAAAAGAGACAGAGAGCAACTGTGAAATTTGTGAATGTCACTAACTTTACCTCCAGGATATGGAAAAAGATAGGTCTCCCACAAAAGGAGCCCAAAGAAGACCATCACTATCCCCTTTTGATGTTCAGAGGGATGAAACACCTCTCCTGTGAGGAAAGGCTGAGAGTTGGGGGTGTTCAGCCTTGAGAAGAGAAGGCTCCAGGGCTCCCTACTGCAGCCTTCCGGTGCATAAAGGAGGGCTGTAAGAAAAATGGGGACAAATTTTTAGTAGGGCCAATTCCAATAGGACATGGCGTAATGGTATTAAACCAAAAGACGGAAGATTCAGACTAGATACAAGGAAGGAATATTTTACGATGAGGGTGGTGAAACACTGGAACAGGTTGCCCAGAGAGGTAGTAGATGCCCCATCCCTGGAAACATTCAAGCTCAGATTGGACAGGGCTCTGAGCAACAGGATGGAGTTGAAGATGTCCCTGCTCACTGCAGGGGGGTTGGACTAGATGACCTTTAAAGGACCCTTACAACCCAAACCATTCCAGCAATACAAAGTAGAGTAGCACAGTCGCTCCCGTTCAGTATTAGGAGAGGAGGAGTTGGTTCATTCACGTTCTAATTTTCAAGGCAGCATCCCAGTCACTCACAATATATGTATGCCTGGATCTGTATTTTAAATGGGCCACTTTCACAAGCAGTCTGTCAGCTATAATCATTATTATTTATTTCTACACTTACTATTTGTGGCCGTGGGTTTTAGCGCAAACTGCATCTCAAATATATCTTCTAAAATTAAGGATTCAATTACTACAAGGAAACTGTCAGGAGACAACCATGCCATGAGAAGAGAACTGCTTTTAATAGTGTCCCTCCACATAAGTCACTGCAGTAAATTGTATATTCGTCTGCAAAAAACAGCATGTACTGATCAAATATTGGTTTGCCAAAGCCTTACAAAACTCATTCTAGCAAGCATTTCCATAAGGTGGTATATGCTACCCTAAAGTTAGTTAGTAGTTACTTAGTTTCACCAGAACATGTGTATCCTTTCCTCCCTATTTTTCACAAAATAATATCCCACCAAGAAAGGCTTCAGTTTTTACTTTGTAAATGTGGAAGGATGATGGCTAGAATACAATGAGCGTGTATTAAGCTTTTTTTTTTTCATCTGCTCACACCAGCATAAAGAGATGGGACAAAATTCTCCTGCAATACCCACAACATTAAGTCCACAAAATGACTGTTTATAGGAAATTCTTCATTTTGATCTCCCCACCTATTTTTTAAACTTAGAGTAAACCAGAACCACCAGTTCTGACTCTACCAATAGAATATCTTCTTTGAAAACATTTACCATATGCCTTACTCCTCTAAATGGAAAATCAGCAGTCTTGTGGATCAGTGAACTTTAATCTTTGTTGAGAAGAAAAGACTCCCATAAATTGTAACAAAAGCCTGTATCATAAATATTCCATACGGTGGTTTACGAGCACAGGGAGAAGCTGCAGACAAGAGAGGATAAATCCTAGGACTCAGGAAGTGCAGTGTAAACTGCAGCCAAGCTGAGTGCCGTTCTATTTAGGGAATTAAAGGAACAAAGCTTGTAAAGGATGTAAAGTCCAACAAAAGTTGAATTTATGCCAAAATCTCAGGTATACAGTCTTTGGTACACAGTCTTAGACAGCTCTGCAACCAGCTCTGTTTGGGGACAAACATAACCCTAAGCCTCCCCGCAGAGTTGTCCTCATGAAGACCTGTCACGTTTTGTCGGTAGCAGAGAAGGACAAGGCAAAACACACTATTTCATGCAACTTCACTGACAACATCTTTTAACTACATTATTTATAATATTTAGTACACTTAGGTAGGACTACTGCATACAATTGGATAGGAATACTTCTCAACACTGGGAAGACAGCCGAGACTAGTTGAAAAACCTGTCTTTGTGTTCTTTGCCTCTTTCCTAAGATCTGCACAGAATACAGACAGTTAAACAAAAAAATATTTCATCCAGTCTCTGACAGAAGTAAATGCAGACATTTGCAAAGGAGCAAAATAAAATTTTACTACAGCAGCAGTTCCCAGAGGTAGAGTACATGGTGCATCAATCTCTCAAAATCCAAATCTGCTACTTGCTTTCAGATGGATCAAAAAAAGATCTAAACACTAAACCATGTCCCTCAGGACCTCATCCACCCGTAACTTAAACACCTCCAGGGAAGGCGAATCAACCACCTCCCTGGGCAGCATATTCCAGTGCCTAATGACCCTTTCCGTAAAAAACTTCCTCCTAATCTCTAACCTAAACCTCCCCTGGCGGAGCTTAAGGCCATTCCCCCTTGTCCTGTCCCCTGAATCACAATCCACTGACAAAGAAAACAGCAAGAGGAGTAAGTCTCCTATTTTATAACCATTAAAAGACAATTTCTCAAGGTGCCTTTGTTGCATTAAATAGGACTTAAAATATTTATTTCCTTCCCAATGTGTGGGAATAATTCATGAAAAGTGAGTAATATCTACTAGAAGATTTTATGTTCTTAAATATCAGTTATATCATACATTAATTTAAATACAAGCTCTGCAATTTTTTAACAAACCTCTCAAAACTCCTTATAATACACCTGCTGTTAATATATATATTTGACATCTACATTTTCAAATGTATATTTCAGCCAAACCATCACCATGTTATTTATTTACAATTAGTGCATCATTAACCAACATATGCCAAAAGGAAAGTCCAGTTCTAATATGAAAAATGTCAAAATCTTGCATTTGGAATCATGTGGTCTTTACTGGCAAAAGCAAGTTTTATTTTGAATAAAAGTTGCACAAATACAGAAAGAACTTTAATAAGATTTCTTGCATATTTACTGAAGAATTATTTGCTATATCCAAATTATAGGGTTAATTTGTTCCATGTGTGACAACTTTCTAAGACTAATGCACATACTACTGAAAGCAGACCTAAGGTTGTATGTAAGGACTCACAGAGAGTGTGATTTTCTAATGCCAATATTTAGGAAAAAAAACCCCCTTTTTTGCCTCTAAATGAAATATACTTAATAGCAGTAAATAATAAAGACAAAATACAACTTTTGAATGCAATTCCAGCAGAGTCAACACTTTTTATCATATTTTTAAAAGATTGCTTTTTAATGTCTATGTGCCTACCATGCAAATTAAAGCTCAAAAAATATGCACACGGTTTAAGCTTTTCTTTATCACTCCCTTAGTCATACCCTAACTCCAGACAGAATCAACCCCTTTGTGGTAACTCAAAAAACCAGAAAGGCCAGTTAGGCTTCTGTTAAAAGCAAGTAAAATCAAGAGAAATATCATGATCTGGCAGCTGAAGCCAGCATGCAAGCAGTCTGTGCTTCTCTTGTCTTATCTTTTCATCACTAGCAGACAGAAGAGTATTGGAGAGGGTGTCCTCCTTAGTTCTGTACTTCAGTAGAAATATCTATGTTCAGGGGTTCACAGACTGTTCAATCAGGCTTCTCCTGGTAAATCAGTCCTGGTAGCAGCTTACTTCAACAGTACTGCAGCACCAAAGGCAACAATATCTAAACCACTGTCTTTCTCTTGGCGTGTCAGTTCAGAAACACAAAGGAATTCATTTGAAAGGAAAAATCTAACTATCTCATAGGACCAAACCTAAAAGCTTCAATAAAAGCACTGAAGCTTCAATAAAACAACAATGGAAGATACCCAAACCTCCCAAACCCAAAAAACCCACAACAACCAAACTTTTCATGCATGAACAGAAATTGATTGATTCTTCAGATGTCATATAAGCCTACAGTCAACAGAAGACACAAGCACACCTTACACATTAGGAATCTTTTCCTTAATCAAACTAAAACATACATAAATGCTTTTTTTTTCTTTTCTAAGTGTGTAATTTAATATCTAAGCTCCGTCGTGATGCATCTGAAAATGTATTTGCTACCTTCATACAACTAAGCCCAGTTTTTACAAACCAAAAAAAGAAAACACACATTATATTTTTTACTGACTCAAAATAACCAATAATATAAAACAACATCAAAAAGTTTGCTGTTTTTTTACCCTAAAGTTATTTTCAATTATGTTTTAAAATGTCATTTTGATTTATAATACAAATCTCAAAACTTCCTGCAAGTACCGAAACAGATCTTGACTTTTCAATAGCTATTTGAACAGAAACAATTTCCATAATTAGCTTCAATTTATCAAAATTGATTTTGCTGTTCTGAAATTGCATTTATACAAATAAACTATGTATTGAGAACCCTCCAACTGAATTTGAGTATTAAGGGAATTAACACTTCTCATTGTACAGCGCACATAACATTTAACTAAAAATACTTTCCACACTGACACCTAGTGAAGTTTTACAGTAAGAAGAAAAAGGCTATTCTAATATTTTGCACTTGCTGAAAGCTTTTAATCTTCCAAATTACATATATTTTAGATTACTAGGATTCACAAGATATTTGTACATCATGCAGTCCTTTCTTTTGAAAGATATTTTTAATAAATAACATGTTTACCTGCCACAGCCTCAGACATTCCAAGAAAGTTATAATAATAATATTTAGTGTAATTAAATTTAAAGCATGAGTAGCAAAGTTACTGTTTTCCTGTTATGTCAGATGTACTTACAAGTGCTAAACATCCAACATAAACAAAACAATTCTACTAAATTCAGTGGGAATTATGCATGCAAAATATTTTAATTCATACATTTTAGATATTAATAAGACAAGTCATCTCTCTCCTTTATGCCATATCCAAAAAGCTTGTATTCTTACATGTTCTCTGTAACCAATGAAGAAAGAGAGGTTTCCCTGGGAATACCTAAATTAGTATCCTACTTTGAATTATCCCTGACCTTACATTTAGTCAGCGCACACAGTCATTGAGGGTGCAGAAGTGGAGGGATTGCTAGGGAGAACTTGTGAATTCCTTGACCCCAGAGCTGCCCATCTGTTCACACAGGGACAACATACAATCTCAAATACCTTCAATGCTCCTTGAGCTGCGCTCCAGGGAGGCAAGACATGATGTTGTACCAGCTACATTAATTTCAGCACTCATTAAGTTTCTAAAGGCAAAGTCTTGTTGTTATGCCTCAACAAAAAAAAGCAATTAAGCACTGCCTAACACCACATACAGGAGGATCAGTACTGACTCCAGGGAAAATGTATCACCTATTGAATCACAAACAAACCTATAAATGGTTTCTGCAGTGACAGATATTTGAAGAGAGACAGATTATGCATTTTGCCCTCTTATTAATGGTTGCATTCCAGACATGAATTTGGGCTCTGCTTTTTCAGACTGCTGTGTGGTTTTGTTGCAAACTACAGCTAAATGACTTGACTCTTTTTAGCCTCAAAATACAAACGAGAAGAAAGGTAGACAGAGATCGCACTTAAAATGGAAACATTTAGGGATAAAGAGTTTTCAACACTTTCTTGATAAAAATTGTAGAGATCTACAAGTCAAGAAATGTAGAAAACCCTGATTTAGGAACTGGGACTTCAGTACTTCTCTTTGAGCTGCAAAATGCTGACATAATGGCTATTGGTTTCACGAGACAAGTCTGGAAAGCTAGATGTCTTTTCGTGCTTGAGGGAGGTGAGTGGAAAAACATCTGGATATTAAATTATGTTTCGGCTAAAAGTTGACTGAAGCTAAATTACATACTTGTAATCACTTCAATTGCAAGGCAAAAATACTAGTAACTAATTGTGGCAATGTGACAGGATTTAAAGCAGCCAAACAGAAACCTTGGTAGTATATAAAAATCTGAAACCTATCGACATTTTGCATACCGAAATTAGTTCCACTTGCAAGGCATCAGAATGAGTTTCTCCAGTTAATAACCTTCTCTTCATCTGAATCTAGTCTTGACAACAGAAACACCATCAGGAATTATGAAATGGAAAAATGACTTCCATTTAAAAAATGGAATTCTTACCACTTGCACTCCATTTTGTATTTCATTACGGAGAAGCTCAATAGATCTGAAGGAAAGCTGCCAGATGACCAAGTTTATCTAGACACATTCTTCCCTCCTAAAGAAATGTCCAGGCCAAAAAAAAAAACCAAATTCAGCAATTTGCCTGGAATTTCCAGATGCTGGACAGCACAGTCAGGTGGTAGCTGTAGTGTAGCTACTTGATCCTTGGAAATGCTGGGCTATCTATATCCACTGGGCTTTTGTGCATCCAAACAAAGAGTTATCTTCTGTGCAGAACACACCTAGCATGCTCCCTTTTACCAAGTACCCTTGAGTAAGACATGACAGATAGGATTCAAATACTGCCCTCAATTTCAGGGACATAAATATGAAAGGCCTCAAATGAAGCACTCATTGTGAGGCAATCTTCTAAGTGCATCCACAACTTACAAATGCATATGAGAAAGCTGGAACACTGCTCAGGGCCATCAAAGGTATTTACTAGTTCAAGACAGGTACTGAAGCAATAGGCATATATGTGTTTAACAGACACATCTAAAGATTCAGAATTAGATTTGCAGGGACCTGTAGCACCTGGTTGTGTAGCAAAATTCACAGACTGAATTAGACTTCTGGAATGAAAGAAAAAAAATGCAAGAGACTCTTTAGGTGCTTAGAAAGTGGATACACACTGGTAAATAACTAGAGCAGCAGTACCTACAGACAGACATAAGAAAGGCTGAAGAACTTGTTTTCATCCCATATCTCTTTAAGTACTACACAACTTATACTGAGATTCAAGGAGATACCTCCTTCCAGTTGGGATTCATACTCTTTAGCCATCTCTGAGTGAGGTGGACCAGGTTTTGTTTGTTTTAAAGAAAAAGAATAAATCCCTTATTTCAGAGAAAAAGTAACACCCTAACAAAAGGACACCCGGCTTCAAGATTTTTAATATCACTTTTCTTCATAAAGAAGAACTTAAAAGAAAAAGCTTGACACAGATTCAATGAAACACTTCACTGGCCAAACTCAAGAACATATTTTCATATTCATTGCCAAAAAAATATACTAGCACAATATTACAAGATCGACACTAAAGATTAATTTTTTAAAAAGATAGTTCAGAGCTAAATATTAGTACAGCTTCTATTCTTCATCAGTAAACACACATATTACCAAATAATGTCCATATTACTAGTATCAACACCATCACATTCAGGTTTAATGAGACTGTCTCAACTTTTAACAACCATATTGTGATTTTGAGAGCCCATATCTGTTTCAGGTTATTAAGTCTCCTGGTATTGATATGTCTCCTGGGTTCATCAGAAGCAAGATGCCCCTGGTCTCACTTTTTTCCACTTAATACCAGATGGTATGAAGGGGCAGGTACAGGCAACACCTTATCTCCTGACTGTTCAATAGTGCTTTAAACTGCTTGTGGTGACAGTAAGCTGTGTGTCTAGGCAGATTCAACCACTAGAAACCATTCAAAAGCATACACTCAATGTCAGCCACAGAATACAGTAAGAAAAATCTTTCTAACCCTGGACTGACTCCATATTTGCCTTTTATAGAAAAATGGTGTTTAATACACTAAACTGAAAGGACATCTGAAAAATGAAAAAAATAACCCCTGTCTGGTAGTGTAGCAAATTCAGTAAGCAGCTGTTTAGGGACAAAGTTCAGAAATCATCTGAGCTCAAGCAAAATGGATTAGTTTTTGCTGAAATCAATGCAAAACCAAACCCAACGCTAGCAGCTGAAATTCAAAATCTTCAAGAATACAATGAATAAAGAGAGTATTTCCATACAATCCCTCTGGACTGAACCGAAACAAGAAAGATCTGAAAATCTGATCTCTGAAAATCTGGTACCAGTACAATACAGAGTACAAAAAGCTCTGCTACCCTTTCATTTCTGTACCATATGGCAAGATGGAAATTAATACCTTGGATGACTTTGAACCACAGTCAAAAGATGTAACAAGTTCCAAGTTCCCCCTGCCAACAGAAACAAAGACACCGTAAAGGGTACCTGCACAGCCATCAATCAGGGGCCAGGTTGCCTCACTTAATATCCAATTCTAAAACTGTCCACTAAGCAGGCCAGGCCTGAAAGCAAGGTCTCACTTAATTTAGCAAAATGTGCTTTGTTACATAAAGATAAATGCCTAAGATCTCTTCTTTTTTTTTGTCTATAAGCAATCATAAATGTATGCCTCTCACATTCTCTAAAGCATCAAACAACATTCAGTGTATTATTTTAATTTTTTTTAAATTTTTGCAGGGCTAAGCTCATTAATGAATTTAGTCTTTGAAAATCAACTAAATCTACTTACACAAGGAAATTAGCCAAAGTTTGTTTGTCTTCATTAGACTTGAGATTCAGGCCAACCTGACCTGCTTAAGGGGAAAAAAAAAAAAGAAAACAATAATCACCAACACCAATCCCTTGCCACATTGCACTTGTGTAATTAGCTTACTGAAACTAGTTAAATGCATGAAGATGCATTTACAAATAAATAAATGCTAAAAGGCTAGATGATAGGACTCAATTCTTCCAAGTTCAGTAACAGGTGTTAAAATGATTCCACGTTCCCTTGCTGACAAGTTTAGAAAGGGTATCTTTCCCATCCAAAACATTCCACCAGACACAATTAAACATATTTTCATTTGATCTTGTTCACATTCAAATCAACCAGGATCTTTTTAATACAACCTCCTAAGAAATCATGAAGGAAAATCTCCAGAATCACATAATACCTCAACCACTAACAATGGATTAAATAAGAGTTCCCCTAACTTCAAGCCATCTGTTAGTTTGCCAATGAAGCTCCAGGGAAACAATATTTAGGGTGGGTTTCATCTCACCTTATTTTAGACATCTAAACTTTTGACTTGAAGTATAAAGCTTCTATTTAGGCTCCTCCTATAGTCATCTGGACAGAGGTAGGCATTTCTAGAGAAATAAATCCCACTTTAAGATATGTGTCCAAAAATGTAACTCATCTGCACCTGAAGTTAGGCCTCCTCTACCATTCCCTGGTCAAATAAAATATAAATTTATTCATACACCAAGGATGATACTCATCTCACTAGTAACAATTAATTGAGCTCTAGCTTTTTGGTTACACATCAGTCAAAATAATACATCTTTAATGAGCATCTATTTTAAAATTGAACAAAGCATATTATGGGGGCATTTCTCTCTCAAACCATCTGTATAGGCTGCCTGGATAGCTATCTCAAACCAGGCATTTCATTTAAGACAATGGACATATAAGCAAAATAAATCCCTGACTTAGCGCACAGCACCACAAACACATGTTTAGATTGAGCAGAGCAGGTACTGAGTGTTTAAATTGTGCTTTCTTAACTCTAATAACCCATTTAGACTATTTTTATGAATAACAGTGTTAATTTAAATTGACCTTGGCATTGGTAGGGAATATTGGCACACCAGAAAGTCTAGAGGATTAGTCTAAATCTATTAGGAACAACAACCCTATGCAGAGCCACAGACTGGGAGAAGTCTGTCTGGAGAGCTGTCAGGAGGAGAGGGACCTGGAGGTGTTGGTCGACAGCCGACTGAACATGAGCCAGCAGTGTGCCCAGGTGGCCAAGAAGGCCAATGGCATCTTGGCTTGTATCAGAAACAGTGTGACCAGCAGGTCCAGGGAGGTTATTCTCCCTCTGTACTCGGCACTGGTGACACCACTCCTTGAATACTGTGTGCAGTTCTGGGCCCCTCACCATAAGAAGGATGTTGAGGCTCTGGAGAGTGTCCAGAGAAGAGCAATGAAACTGGTGAAGGGGCTCGAGAACAGGCCTTATGAGGCTGTATAACACACATAGAGTGCATGGGACAACCTGGGGTGGCAGTAATAGTGTTAAGTCCATTAGTTGTCATTAGAACACCATGGCTGTTGGGACATTGAAGGACTTTCTCATGGAAAACGGCCATGTGAACAATCCAGCCTAGGAGTCAATAGACTAAAAAGTAACAAACCAAGGACAGCTGAAGAGCGATACCTGTGAGATATAAGGGAGTACAAGAACTAACAACTCCTTGATGTTGCAAAGAGGAACTTTGGGCCTGCGTATACGTGGTGTACATGCAAAGCTGTTCAGCTAGCAATTAGTCTTGCTGAGGATACTAACCAATCAGATAATTAGTGTATTCGCGTGGACACCTCATATTAACCAATGATAAAGAAAAGATTTACATACCGGTCGTGTGTACTATTGCCTTTTCTATAAAAGCTTTGTGCAGGCTGTAATAAATTGAACACTCGCTGATTATATTGATCTCTGTGTTTGATTCCATGATGCTCCCGCCAACAACTTGCCAGTCCAGTCTAATCACAAGAACTTTGCCTATCCAGATTACTGCTTGAAACGGTGAAGTTGTCAAGTTTTGGAAGGGCTCTGGGAACACTGAACTGTAACATGATTTCAAGCATGAAGTTTTATTAAAAAATGCAATAAAAAAACCTTGCAATTTTCAGTTAGTTGAATAATTTGTGGGAATAAAGTGGAGAACATACCTTTAGTTACAATACTGTTTGCTACCTCAGTTAACTTATTAATACCTTTAGTAGCTTTGCAAATAGAGCAAATACTATTTCCAAACACAGATGCGGGTCCTCAAATAAGATATAACAAGATGGTTTTCAACAAAGAAACTCTATCTTGAACTAGCAGCTTGCAAAATGTTTAATTAAGGCATCAATCTGCTGACATTCACAGTTGTAAGTAAAAACTATCATTATTTGTGTCATTTTAAATGCTACAGACATATTGAGAAGTTTACATGATTCTGTTTTAAAACCTTCATCTTGTATTAAATATATTATTTAAAGGAAGAAAATTATGTGACATATAGAAACATGACATTGTTCAGAAACCATACTAAGTTACAATAACCTTTTAAACTACATTTCATCCTGTAACACTTCTTTTGGGGTGGGGAAAAAACCCAAACAACAAAAGCAAAACAAAATGAAACAAAACAAAACCAAAACAAACTTCTGCTGGGAAACAGAAATCCTATCCAGGTGGAGTTCATAGGCAGGTAAAATAGAAGCAATAACCAACTGACAATTTTAGTTGTAATACCTAAGGATATTCCTATGTGTGCAAGTCCTGTAGACATACCTGAGCTCCTTGACATAATGACAGCAACATGAATGTGCCAGCCAGCAAGAGAGCTTAGTCTTGTCTGGTTACTCACAAGTTTATTCCCCTTCTTAGGCAGATGTTGCCACACAATCCTGTGCTTGCTGCAGTTGTCACCATCTCAACTCCACTATATAAAACAAGCCACAGTATGTCTGTGAACCACAGTAATATTTCAACTGCAACATAAAAGCATTCTAATGGGCAGATACCACTTACTTCTCAACTACCTAATTATAACAATGAGAAAATGCTGAACGGATTTCCTGGGCCTCCCTGAGGGAAATACCAGTTATGTCCTCCCCGATACAAAGGCTTCATGGAAACTGGTCCGTTCTCTGCTTCCGTTTCCTCCTAAACTATTTCATCTTTACCCAAAACACTTGAATTAACGGGTCTAACGTAAAGGGAGCATTTTTTAAATATATTCACTTGAATTTAAATAATTCCTTCTATTTTAATTAAGTAACTTTCCAATTCCCTATGTAAAGCAGAGCAGCATTAATTATCTCCCTGTTACAGGCTGAGAAAGTTAGAGTCACTAGAATTCACTGACTTGCTCATAGGCAGAGAGGAGCTCCGTGGTAGAGGAAGGAATTGAACCAAGAACAGGAACAACATGGAAATCAAATTTCCAGTGAGACTGGTGGTAGTTATTTAAAACTCATGCTGCTGTGGGTCCCTTGACACTCATTTGTGAGCTTCAAGACACGACGTTAAAGGACACCACCAGGGAACTACCAACCATTTTCTAAAACTGTAATAATGAGTATAACTAACCAGACAGTCAACATCTTTAAATCACTATCAATCACAATTATGAGAACAGCTGTAAAACAGTAAAGTATTAGAGTTTCATAAGTTAATGCGTTAGCCTTCTTTACTCTTCCACTCCTCATTCTTTTCTTTTTCAAAGGACAGTAAAGCTTCCAGAACAATCCTCTAGATATGGTATGTTCTCTCCTTCCCAGCTCCGAGGTCTGCGAGTACAAAATGAAAGCTAAGATCCTCACAGTTCAAGTGCAATAAATAAGAATTGACAGTGGCAATGCTAACACCTTGCAGGTATCTACAAGCAGCATGGCAAAGGTAATTATGTGCCTGTCAATTGGCCAAAAAGATTAGCTAAGGAGCTCAAAACACTGCCATTTCCTTAGGCTGCATAGAGAAACATTTACACTCCTAGCACACTACTGAGGACGCTTCACACAATCACCATCACTTCTTTATAATCTTTCTAGGTTTACAATTTTATTGCTCGTAGAGGATGACATTCTGAAAGAATCATGTATCTTTATCTTCAACTGGATTTTAGCTCTGGAGTACCATGGAATGGTCATCCCTCCTTTAAAGTGCAACAGCTGATCCACGGGTAAATCTTATGTAGGAAAAATGGTCTAACTTCTCTCATTTTCATTTTTCACTGCCTCTGACTCAGTAAGGCAGAAAAACATTATTATTATTCTCATTTCTTAGCATTCTACTCTTGAGGTGCACTCGCTTTGCACTAGGACAAAGGAGAAGTGAACAGGATCTACATCATTTGTAAACAGTAAAGAGGTCAGCACAGTAACACGGTACATAAACAGTAGCAGGAATTATTTGCAGACTTCAAAAGCTAACTGATGTTCTGTTTCCCGGCAAAACGACCTGGAGATTCTGGCTTTCCTGGAAATGCTCCTGCTGCGTGTTACCTAGAGGAATCTACTCAGTCATATACCTGCCCCTTACTCTGAGAATCTGTCTTGCAATAATACTCAACAAAGCAGTTTTGGAGCTTACAAACTCTATTTTCTTAGTCTAAATGGTTTGCTGATGGACTAAAAGCCTAAATATTCACAGGTAGTTAATATGTCACTTCTCTTTAACCTTCTACAGTAACTGTCAGCCAACAGTACAGACCATTCCACATGTCCAAGATTGTTATATGAAAAATTAAATCTGAATCAGCAAGTCCCTAATATGCCTTGAATGAAAACAGCAGGGGCAGAGTAAAGAAAAATAAATTATTATAATATACTTGAAAGGAAATATTTTCTGTATATTTATTAAAGTTGCAATTTCTGTAAAACAACTCCTTAAATAAGCATCTCTACTCAATTACACACACAACAAGGAGTAAGAAAAAGGATGGTCCTAGTTTTCCATTTTATAATAAAGGTGTTTGGGACAATGTCTATACAGACCTCCTCATCTCTTCTCCATTAATTCCACATGATTTTCCTGTAAGTACACCTGGTTTTCTAGAATCAATTTTGGTTTGCATAAATTCTTCCCAAAAAAGAAACAATTACCTAACCTAATGATTTCTCCATTAATGGACATTTTGGCAACAACAGAAAATGAAGAAATCCTTGATTAGTTTCAGAAGAATTCTGACTAGCATAAACAGGCATTTAAATCAATGAGTGTCTCAGCATAAGTTCACTTTAAACACAGAACATTCAGCAGGTTGAAGAAACATGACTGATTTAGCACCCCGAGTAAATCAAGGTGTACCCAAAATGTTCTTTATGCTTTTGCAAGAGATGGGCATATACAAAGCCCTGATATCCAAAGATATTATTCTTAATGGGTAAAACATCTATTCTGGAGATGCTAATAGCCCCCCTCCAGCTTCAGCTTTAGGCTCTGTCTCTCTATCCTAAACATTGGTTGAGCCTTAGCTCAAGATTCCAAGTCAGATTCCAAATGAACAAGAGGACAGAATTCCTTGCACAGTCCGTTCCCAGTCCCACTCTAGCTACAGCTCTAGGCTCCGTCTCTCTCCCAGCCCTATTCCAAGCCCTATCCCAATGCATTACCACCAAAACATACTCCTGAAAAGAAATCAGTCAAGGAATGTTCATCAAAAGCCAGTTTGACATTAGTAACAGAGGCTTTATACAGCTTTTGCTCATTCAGCCACAAGAATACAAAAACAAAGTGGCAGTTAACCTTTAAGTCACTCAAACATGGACACTTGTTCTACCATAATGCTTTGAACACAGAACTTGTCTACTAACATGGTTTCTCTCTCAGCTCCATGAGAATTGTTAGACCGAAAAAGTAAAAGGACAAATACTTTCGAGGGAAAGGGATCATAGTTTAGCATTTCAAATGTAGCAGAGATATACCACAAAAATATCCTCTACATCCTTTCTCTGCAGCAGTTGAACTGGCAGGAAAACAAGTTCTTCTTGCAAAAGGAGGCACATCCTTAAAATGTGATCAAAAACAATAGGCACTCAGATATTACAAATCCTAGCCTACTTTTGGATAGGTTGCTTAACTTTTTACAACTTCCATTTTTTCAACAGTAAAAGGGAAATAATAACCCTGGTTTTTCTGACAGTAAGGCTACAAAGCTTAATTCTTCTAAACACTCTGAAAGTGTTTTGAACTCACTGTATGAGAAATGTTATTTAATTAAACATTGTTATTATTCCAAGGAAGCAACTGCAACAAAAAATCCTATTTATTTTATTGCCTATTGCAATTTGCATATAACTGCCTAGCTCCCCAAAAGAAGCACCTGTCTCTGTTCTGATAAGGTCTTATGCTAGTCAGTGTTATACAAGAAAAGCCTGTTCTACTCCAACACAAACATTTCAACCAGTGAAAAATTAAACAGACTTTTATGACCATCAGAACTTTTAACAGCATTTTAAAATTACTCAATATTTTCTCCTGAGTTTCGTGTAAATTTTAAACTAGGTTTGTTTCTCTTTATCTGTTAAAAAACATTCTAATCTCTTTTAATGTCTTATTTCACAAATTAGAATTGTTTTTAACTCTATTTTGTGGACACAGAAACAGACAGTAATGGAACACATTGCTTTGATTTGTCTGTCTATAAACAAGCCCAAAGTTGGTGTTGCTCGTTCTCAGCCAACACTGCATTGGTCTTTACTTAAATTTCAACTATCCCTAAATAGAATCATAATAAAAAGAAAACACAGAAGAGATGTTGCAGTCTTAAGCAATACTGGTTAGAGCAGAATACAGACATCCCATTTTAGCTTTTCAGAGCTTAAGAACTCCACCATGTAGTAGCCTCCCCTCAAAGCGCTTATGTACCATGCTTATGATGCTTTGCTTCATTACAGGACAAGAAGGCT
Organism: Piaya cayana; assembly: GCA_013389865.1. NCBI lineage: Eukaryota > Metazoa > Chordata > Aves > Cuculiformes > Coccyzidae > Piaya > Piaya cayana. Next base: position 1,040 of record WAAB01023668.1, on the reverse strand, counting down.
CATAGATCTGAACAAGCACAACTACTACTAGTTTTTTTCCCAGCGTTGTGATCACAGTGCAAATCATGAAGGCCAAATGTAGTTCACCAAGTATGAATCTCACAGAAAAAAAACCTCAAAGAAACACAACAGGCAAACAGGACAGCCCCTTTACTGTTATCTACACTACTCACTCTCTAAGATACTCAGCCAGTGGTGAAAGACAAATCCCCAAAACCAACAGTCTGCTTGTCTCAGTAATCTTTTAGAAGACAGTAGACACACAAAATGAAAATAAAAAGTAAATTTAAAAAAAAAAGGAAAAGGAAAGGGGGAAAAAAAGGAAAGAAAAGTAAAGCAAAAAAAATTAAAGAAAAAATTTCCGTAAAGAAAAATATTTCAACTACCTTGCCATGAAGTTTGTGGACATCATATCTTATCTGAGCAAATTCACGGAGTCCAAAAGATCCTCCAACAAGATATAGCTGAAAAAGAACAAAATGAAAACAAGCGTGTTAGGACTACTACAAAAAAGAACACTTTGCATACTGACCAAATTAATTTACTAAGGGACCCCACTATTCTTCCACCAGAAACGCCATGAACTGAAGAAAATAATCAAATGGAAGACATGTACAGGACGAGAGGAAATAAATGTAAAGTCAGAGACTTCCACTCTGTGGGTCTGGATTTCACAAATCTCCTCCTTCATACAAAGATAGATGCTTCATGACTCACATTTTCTAGGGACTTCCCGCCTTAACCATTCTTGTTCCTTTCAGATGGCTTCCTAACATAACTGCAGCAAAGGAACCTTTACCTCACTGCCACCCAATATAGTCTCACCATTTTCAAACTCTATAGGGAAGTAACAATGCTACACGGACTTAATCTAATGGGTATGAAATCTAATTAAGCTACTGAACAGACCAGCTGATTAAAGCTGTGGTTCAATGACACATTACCACATAGGCTAGGAAATCATATCCAGTACACCATAACTTTTATTACTGCCTCCTTAGCTGTCTTGCAATTTCCTCTGTTAGCAAAACTGTTAGCAT
>WAAB01023667.1:9228-42790 GCA_013389865.1 Piaya cayana | reverse complement strand
GAAAACTAACAGTGTTTGCTCGATAAATTAGGCAGAAAATTATTCGCTCCAAAAGAAATAATGATTTAAGTAAAGAGATATAAGAGCAATATTTCCTCCTTTTTTTCCCGCAAGGACTTGTTTACATCCCCTACCTAAGAATCCATAGTGGAATCAGTGTTTTTATTGTCTGTGTTTGTGTGTTCATTCAATAAATTCACTAATTAAGTCATGTTTTTTAACTATTCCATCCAACCCTTCTCTGTCTGAGAGAACATCAAACTTATCACGCCAAAGAACCGAGAAGTGGCACCTCATGCGCACGCATCTTTTTATATTCACTTAAATAGGACTTTTCAGCATTAAAAAGTAACCCAAGCATTTGAATCACAGAATCGTAGAATCAGCAGGTTGGAAGAGACCCACCAGATCACCGAGTCCAACCATTCCCATCAAAAAATTTGCTTACCATCAACGTTATTTTTCAAAATAAAGAATTAGGCACCGTACAAAAATATAAGTATATAATTTTTCCAATGCCAGCAAGTCAGGGATTTGTGTTAAATAATAATGGTTCCTCACCAATGTTCGTCAGTGTTTACATTGCTACCAGAAGTAAAAATTAAAATCCATAAAAGAATTGATGGTTCTGATCTTTACAAGATTCTTAAATAAGATTTAAACCAATTAAGGAGTAGACAACACACACATATATAACATGGATTATGCACCTATATATAAATAACAGGTATTATGAGTCAGCTCTGACTTGTTCTTTCTGATTCTAATGAATAAACGCCGTATAAGTTAAACCACATTGCATAACATGCCATAAAAAATGAATTAATTTTTCAAAGAGGATGTGGTTAAAATCGTTAAATCACTATTGAAGGCATTTCTGAAAAACCACAGGCGGTTTTTCCATGTTATTTCCCCATTTCAGAACCCAAACCCCTATAATTCAGCCCCTTTGGCAACCGCCCATCACAAGCTGCTGTTAACCACTACTGGAGCGCTGAGCTCGCTGACTTCCACAGAGCTTTGTAGGGCCCTGTAGGTGCCGAGCGGCTATTTGACACCTTTAGGAGAGCTCAGAATATCCTGGGCAAGAGGCTTAGGAAAATGACATAAAGTGAGAGGTAGCGGCAAAAATAGAGAATTTACTGCAGCTGAATAAGGTTGGGATTTGGGTACGATTGCCCATGTTTTCTTGCATTTATAAGATGTTATTATAAATTTTCCAGTGTTTGAAATGTTCAGGTGTTGGAGAAGAGAAAAGGAAGAGAAGAGGAAGAGAAGAGGAAGAGAAGAGGAAGAGAAGAGAAAAAGAAGAGGAAGAGAAGAGAAGAGGAAGAGGAAGAGGAAGAGGAAGAGAAGAAGAAGAGAAGAAGAAAAGAAGAAGAAGAGAAGAGGNTAAAATAAAAGAGAAGTTTGCACCTTGGAAGTGTCTTTGCTAAAAGTGCAAAGCCTGATTTTTTATTCTTCTAACTCCGCAGTGATAAGAATCACATTTGTGAGAAAAGTGAAGCAAAAGGAAGGAGTAAATAAAACCCCAAAGTGGCCCTTGCATCCTCTGCAGCTACTGTAAATATTTTATGACTGGATACCTCAGAGCCAAGTATCAAGATAAAACTTCGCAATAATTATTTGTCTAACATTCTGGGCAAGGATTTGGACTTTGCCATAAGTCCTTAACGCCGAGACCTTGTCAGCATCAGCTTGTTGAGCCATTAAGGGGATTTCTTTGGGTGCCACCTTTTAAACTCCAGTATCAAGCCGCGGCTTCCAGTGAATTTACCCCGTGGTAAGCAATTCCAGATGAGTCCTAGCGACAGGCGTCAGTCTCAAGGTGCTTATTCACTGCACATTAAAATCTCATGTTCCCAGGACTGGGTTGTTTTCTGCCTCGTATCCAATTAGGGAAGAGAGAAGAGAAGCTTTTCCGAAGCCGGAGCCGCACAAAATAACCCAGAGCGACGACTCCGATAAACACCCGCAGCAGTCGGTACTTGTTGTTTACTAACAACGAGGTGAGTTGGAATAATGTTTGATCAAAACCTCTGAAATAAGGGCCTAGTAGAGTAGGGTCAGGATTCCAGCCGTATAATCATCGTTAAACCAGAAAATATTTGTACATACTAAATATTCAACTTCCAGCCCATTTACCATTTCTCTTGCCAGTCCCTACATGAAACCAAGTGACCCCAATTCACTGAGGAAGCTCAGGACAAAGGATAAAATTTAAAGCAGGCCACTTAAGCACTAAATTTTAACTTCAGATGATCTCTTTTCTCTTCCACATCAGGTAAAATTATCAGACCCACCAGAACAAGAACATGGACATTGGATCTGGTTTAGTGGCAGGTGGGAGCGGCTGGACTCGATGATCTAAGAGGTCTTTACAACCGAGTCAGTCTATGATTCTCTAAGTATCGGCTGCTGCCAAGCACTGGATTCCAACGAATTAACAGGATAATCGAATTTTTAAGGTTGGAAAATATCCCTAATATCATCAAGTCCAGCCATCAACCATGCCTACTAAATATAACACATAGATATTGGTGTATCAATGAGGTGCGTCCCTGTCTTCCCATCAGCGTTAGCCCCAGAGCCATCAAGAGGTTGTAGAATCGTAGAATCACAGAATCACCAAGTTGGAAGAGACCCACGGGATCATCGAGTCCAACCATTCCCATCAATCACTAACCCATGTCCCTCAGCACCTCGNNGTTCCTCATGGCTGAGGTGCTCGTCACTGAACTCTTGTCACGCCGTGGAAACCAGAGCAAACACCGTGCACAAACCTCTCTCTGTGAAGGCAACACCCGGTTGAGAGGCAGACAACGGCGCCAGAATAACAGAGACAGGTTTGCCTGGAGCTAAACACGACTCCTGCTGAAGGAGCAGGGAAATAAACCGTGCAAAGCCGCGATCCTTTCAAGCAGCAGCAGCAGGCAGCCTTCCCCTTTTACAACTGCTAAATGCCTGGCTTTTTCCCTAAACAATTTACAGTGCAGCCACACGTCAAGATGGCTGGTGGGAACCAAGATGCTCCAAGTTACTCAAAATAGAAGAGGGATTCTACCGGCAGATGCCGGTGGTATTTGCCTGGCTAATTTGCTTTTATTGTGGTGCACGAGGCTTCTGTTCAATGTTTGCTGTCTACTTCGTGTTTATGATGAGGAGGTTTCTCCGGGTGCTTGGAGAACTGCGTCTACTTTTTGTAACCGTGTGGGGTTTATCAGTGTTTGTATTTGCCTCCTTTTGCCATGATGGGAATGTCTGTTTTTAATTGCCGCCTTCACTTCAGCTCCACTGGATGCTTTATTTAAGAGGTCCTAACAGCCTCCTTTTAACACAGTCGTGTGAAGGCTTTTATACTCATCTGGGTTTATTAGGTAGGAAAGTTGTCCTTATCTTGCTAGTACTAAAAGCTTTCTGCACCCATGAAACGCTCCCAACAAGAAGAAACCCCTCGCAAATATTTGCAAGGGACTAGGAGATATTTACGCACGCTTGGAGACAGATTGCAACAACACTGCTTGTCCACAGGGTTCACTGCAAACTCATAAACTACGATATTAGAGAAGAAAGAAGGGAGATGAAGTCAACCAGCTGAGTATCATGATGTCACAGAAGTTATTGTGTTAAGGGTTATTTTGATAGAAAAGCCTGGGGGATCTTTTCTAGGCTCCGAATGGTGTTTAACAAGTTGGGGGCAGGAAAGGAGGAGGTAAAAAAAAAAAACCACACATGACGATTCACAAGAGTGAAGAGGTAAGAAAGAGGTTTTGGTGGAGCAAAAGGGGCATGGGGAAATGGGAAAGGCACACAGGGGTCTTATAAAACCAGGAAAGGAAAGGGTTTCAAAGCCAGAGGGATGCAGAGGGAAGGTCTAAAGCTGGGAATGGTTTACACTTGATAGGGGAGGACGGGAAGCTGTAGTAACCCATGTGTGAAACGGCCAAGCCTCAGGCTGGAGAAGGAGGAGGAGGAGGTCGGCTTTAAAGAGGGACCTACCCAGACAGACAGACAGACAAGAGTGGGAAAAGGCAGAGTGAAAATGAAGAGAGGTGAAAGGAGAAAAGCGGAATCTGATATCAAGGGCGCAGGCACAAATTATCAGGCGAAGGACGCTGCCCACAGGCATCAAAACACAAGAAATTAAGATTGACCTCAAGGCTGTGATTCTTTAAGGTAACGGAGCTTTAAAATGTCTTGTAAAAAAATCTGACATTATTCTCATAGAATCACCAGGTTGGAAGAGACCCACTGGATCATCGAGTCCAACCGTTCCCATCAATCACTAACCCACATCCCTCAGCACCTCGATAGAATAGAAATCAGAATAGAAGCCCGACAGCCAAATCTACCTCGCGGGGCCATGAGAACGAGCGTTGACCACGCAGGGAAATGGCGAGTAGAAGTAAAAGATGGGATGAAGGAGCAATACTTGAGGAAATACAAAAAAGGTTGGGGTGTGGGAATGTAAATGTTGGAATAAAGTCAAACTCTGGAAGATCGTTCCAGGAAGAGAAAATCAACTAAAAAAAAAAAAAGTCTGACTGACTTGGCAAAAAACAATGAGGGTAAAGATTATATGGAAAAGAACTATTGGAGACGTAGCATCTAACAAGCCTGAGAGCAAAGCACCTAGCAGGTGGAATCAAACAGCAACCGCTCTAATCCCTTAAGATTTAAACCCTAGTGGGAGGCAGAGAAAGTATCTTAATCCTTATTGAACAGATGGGAATATCTAAGGCAAAGATCCAGACCTCTTTTTTTCCGCTCGACTCCTTTCAAGTCGCAAGCAGAGCAGACCTCATCTATCCACCCAAAGCCCTTTTCTTCCTCTCACTACTGGACGAAACACCCCGCTCAGGGCAATGCAGAACACTGAGAAGCCCCATTTCCAGTGTCCCCAGCTCCCAGTTCACCAGTGAGACCCCAAACTGGCTCACATCCCAGGACTACTCACAACAGCAGAGTTAAACATGCTTTAAATGCCTCTAAGATCAAGGCTAAGTTAGTAATTGCCTCTGTTTTCACAAATATTGTTTTACGAGCCAATCAATAAGAAAAGCACAACGCATTACAGATGTTAGATTTATTACCTCCCCCATCCAAAGTAAAAAAAAAAACCCTTAATAGTCTCAAAATCTGAGTTCCCCACTGGCATTTGGAGGTATCTGACAAATCGCAGCAAGGCCTGCATCACCTTGCATGGGGAAGGAGGCTCGACTCATCACACTTCACAAAGCTTTTGGCAGGGGGCTTTGCAGCATCATTTTACATCATCTTGGAGACATCACGGCTCAGAGAGAGTAAATCTTATTCTCATTAAAGGAGGAAGTAGGTGGATGAGGTGTCTGGTGACAGATGGAGATGAGAACGTTCAAATAGGATTTTAAAGCGAGCACAAAAATCCTCCCTTAAGGTAAGAAGAGGTGGGGAAAGGAGTGAAAGCAGAACATTAAATCAGAATGAGCAGCCACCTATATCATGGAATCATGGGATGATCTGGGTTGGAATGGAACTCAAAGTCCATTTAGTTCCAACCCCTGCCAGGGGCAGGGACACCTCTCACTGGATCAGGTTGCTCAAAGTTTCAACCAACTCCAGGGCACAAAAACTAAACCAAAAAAAGGACACACAAAAAAATCATATTTACATCCACAAATCTTTCTTGAAATTACTTTAAAAAGANCCCAGTTCACCAGTGAGACCCCAAACTGGCTCACATCCCAGGACTACTCACAACAGCAGAGTTAAACATGCTTTAAATGCCTCTAAGATCAAGGCTAAGTTAGTAATTGCCTCTGTTTTCACAAATATTGTTTTACGAGCCAATCAATAAGAAAAGCACAACGCATTACAGATGTTAGATTTATTACCTCCCCCATCCAAAGTAAAAAAAAAAACCCTTAATAGTCTCAAAATCTGAGTTCCCCACTGGCATTTGGAGGTATCTGACAAATCGCAGCAAGGCCTGCATCACCTTGCACGGGGAAGGAGGCTCGACTCATCACACTTCGCGAAGCTTTTGGCAGGGAGCTTTGCAGCATCATTTTACATCATCTTGGAGACCTCACGGCTCAGAGAGAGTAAATCTTATTGTCATTAAAGGAGGAAGTAGGTGGATGAGGTGTCTGGTGACAGATGGAGATGAGAACGTTCAAATAGGACGTTAAGGCAAGCACAAAAATCCTCCCTTAAGGTAAGAAGAGGTGGGGAAAGGAGTGAAAGCAGAACATTAAATCAGAATGACCAGCCAGCTATATCACGGAATCGTGGAATGTTCTGGGTTGGAATGGACCTCAAAGTCCATTTAGTTCCAACCCTTGCCAGGGGCAGGGACACCTCCCACTGGATCAGGTTGCTCAAAGTTTCAACCAACTCCAGGGCACAAAAATTAAACCAAAAAAAGGACACAAAAAAAAATCATATTTACATCCACAAATCTTTCTTGAAATTACTTTAAAAAGAAAATACACAACCTAAAGAAGCCCACAAAACCACATCGATAGAGTCTCCGTGATGAAAACTGTGGTTAAAGTGACACTGGTGAACAGCTCACCTGCAAAAAATAAAAAAGAAGTCGGGGGCGCACGTTTGTTTGTGTGTATGATGAGAAAAAGAAAAATTACAGCTCTGAGTAATGTGCAGTCACACGGCGACCTCCTCGTTTCCTCCCCTGCACTGAGATACAGACACTCCCAGTCCCAGGAGGGCCACCCCCATGGACCACCCAAATAAAGCAGAACAAAGGAGGCTCCTTTAGGTCATATTAGAGGAAAATATCTTGTTTACTGATCCTCTTTGGTTTCGGAGGAGGACAGCAGCTGAAAAATCTGTGCCTTACTGAGTGGGAGAAATTAGTTTCTGTTTCCTTGCTTTGCGGGCGAGAACGGGGCCAGGGAGGAGAAGGGAAATTCAGACGAGTTTATCCCAGCAAACGCAATCAATGGGGCTGCTCGTAACGTCGCTAAAGAAGAAAAAAATATTAACATTTCACAAGTTCCCCTTGTGGCCTCCCTTGCTCCTCCTCCCCCATCAAAAATTCATAAAGGGAATCAGCATTCTTTACCGAATGGGTCCCTGCGGTGCCATATACCTTGTTGGAGAGAAGGGCTATAAATATCGAATTATACACCTCATGGGAAGAAAGGGTTGAAGATTCAGCTTCAAACCCACTGGGCTGTCCCCAGGGGACCTCACTCCAGACTCAGGGTCCGGCGTGGCAAGGAAATGGGTCAAGTGTGTCAATTTTGAGATCGCCGACCTCTGACACCTTTAATGATGCTCCGAGTCCACCTCTTTGCTCTCCTCCCGCTCCCCTCATGCACCACAAACTTGCTCCGAAGTCCCTCCAAGTGAAAAAATAAATAACAGAGCCAAAGCGGCATTGAGGGGCTGTGCTAAAGGTGACTTCACAGATGGTTCTGGCCCATTCGGTGGGCTGGAGCACCTCCACATGAGGCCAGGCTGAGAGAGTTGGGGTTGTTCAGCCTGGAGAGGAGAAGGCTCCAGGAAGACCTTAGAGTGACCTGGAAAAGACTACAAGAAACTTGGTGAGGGGCTGTTCACAAAGGCTTGTAGTGATAGGATGAGGGACAATGGGGATAAACTGGAGAGGGGCAGATTTAGACTAGACATAAGGAGGAATTTCTTCACTATGAGGGTGGTGAAGCCCTGGAACAGGTTGCCCAGAGCAGGGGTGGCTGCCCCATCCCTGAGGGGTTCAAGGGCAGGTTGGATGGGGCTTGGAGCCCCTGATCCAGTGGGAGGTGTCCATGGGCAGTGGAACTAGATGACCTTTGAGGCCTCTTCCAACCCAAACCATTCCATGATTCTTTAAGGAAAGTGCAGTGCCCTTCTTTGATTCTCTCCACACCACTGTGATGCGATGGAATTAAGGGGCAACAAGCACTTTTACCATCAAGGTAGGTAGGTTTGGTCCTAACTCTGCATTATTAAACCATACAGACATCAGGAAGAAGTTTTTCACAGAAAGGGTCATTGGGCATTGGAACAGGCTGCCCAGGGAGATGATCAATTCACCTTCCCTGGGGGGGTTTAAGGCACAGGTAGATGAGGTGCTGAGGGACATGGGCTAGTGATTGATGGGAATGGTTGGACTCAATGATCTGATGGGTCTCTTCCAACCTGGTTATTCTATGATTCTATGATTCTATACAAGGGCTCAAAACCAGCAGCTGATCTTTTTCCTTTCTTTTAAAAGTATCTGCAATTCAAGCCGTGATAAAAGATAAGAGGTGTCGAACAGTTAAAAACCTGAGCGAGCACCTTTAAAAAAAGTAAAAATCAATGAAAATCCTGTCCGTAGGCACAATGCAGCAAATGTTTACTAGTGAGACAAAGGAGGTCAGAGTAGACGCCTACAGCTCAGCAATAAGCATCTCTTTATTAGAGTGCAGGGTGAGGACGAAGGGGAATGGTTTTAAGCTGAAAGAGTGAAGATTGAGATGAGATCTTAAGAAGAAATGTTCTCCTGTGAGGATGCAACTGGCCCCGGTTCCCCAGAGCAGGGGTGGCTGCCCCATCCCTGGAGGGGTTCAAGGCCAGGTTGGATGGGGCTTGGAGCCCCTGAGCCAGTGGGAGGTGTCAGAGGTGGAACTTGGATGGGCTTGGAGGTCCCTTCCAACCCAGTCTTTGCATCAAGTGAATCAAACCCTTAGCTCTGCTACAAATCTTTAAAATCCTAATCAGAGCCAACTTTCTCAATGCTAAAGTAACTCAAGTAATCACAAGTAACAAGCAACAATTTTTTTTGTTGTAATACATAAATTTATGCATATGTATTTTTTTTTAAGTGAATGAAAGCCTGCACTCGCTTTTCTTTATCTTCTCCCATGGTCCAGCTCTCTCATCTGAATTAATCTCTTCATTGCACAAAGCGTTTCTGTTGCAGGATGACAGACTTGACTCCCTAAGACAAATTGCAATTGTAAAGGTAAAAATCATTTCAAACTCTAAGAAATAACACTGAGCTAGAAAGGGTTTCTTCCTCTCAGAGCCCTCCATCCCCAACTTAGTATAACAATGGTTTGGGTTGGAAGGGACCTTAAAGATCATCCAGTTCCACCCCTGCCATGGCCAAGAACACCTCACACTGGATCAGGCGCTCCAAGCCCCATCCAACCTGGCCTTGAACTTGGACAAACCCTCTCATTCTATTCCATTGAATACTCTCTGCCAGGTCAGCTCATATAAAAGTATAAATCCCACTTATCCATAATCTCAAGTGAAATCAGATTCCTTTGGATCAGCAAGGTTAGAGACGATGGGAAATGTAAGTCTCCCAATATAGAAAAGAGCATGGTCCAGGTCCCCAATCCGGCGGCACAAGAGGAGAAGACCAAAAGTCTTTGCTGACTGGCCAGATCTTTAAGGAATCGTGCTCCAAACAAGCCAAAAAAGACCTTTATCGGGTGTGTGGACACACACTCAGTGTGGATACAGAGCTAAATGCCTGTTAACCCTCCTGCTCCCAACCTTCAGTGCTGGGGATGTAGCGCTGAGGGAAATCAAATGATCGCTGGTCCTTGTCTGTTCCCAGGTCAGGTACAAGAGAGGCCGCAGCCGGACAAATAGACCGTTTCGCATCAAGGCTACCACTGCTGACCTCATGTCACTCTGAGACCACCAGCAATATGTTACCTAGTTCGAATGCAACTGTTCCTGCATTTATGCATATCAATTAACGTTTGATATGCAGGTTCCGTGGTCTCTTACAGTTATTTCTTTGCAGAGTAGGAAGGTAGAGGAGAAGGGGAACACGTGCAGTTGCGAGCAGCACATCATTAGCACATCTGAGAGGGGCACCAGAGGGAAAGGGCCCTCCAGGTTCATCACCATCATTTCTCCTGCCATCTTCAAGGCTGAAAGCACCGAAATTTTCAGCTCGTATCCAACGCTGACTTCGTAGAATCATTGATGATCTTTAAGGTCGCTTCCAACCCACATTCTATGATTCTATAGATCTTTTAGCGACCTTCCAGTACCTGAAGGGGCTACAAGGAAAGCTGGGGAAGGGTTGTTCACAAAGGCTTGTGGTGATTGGACAAAGGACAATAGGGATAAATGCTTTGGAGCCAAAGCATCTCCCTTGGGAAACAGAAGCAGTATCAAACCAAAGGTGCAGGTAGAAGAGTGGAATTAATATTTGTCATGGAGAACAGACCAAAATTTCCACTCTCTCATGCCGAACCAATTCCCCCCATGCCCATGTTATGCGCAGAACATGGATTTGTTGAAATTCTCACTATAAACCTTCATTCCTGCCAACCCACAGCAATTTAGACCATAGAATCATGTTATTTGCCTGCAACTTGATAAGAAAAGCTCTCCGCCTTGATCAGAGGAATATTTTAAGAACATTCTTATTTATATAAACTCATCTTTCTATGGACAATTCATAACTGCCCTGTTTTCTCCTCTTTTGCTTCCAGCACTTCCCACGTTGCGTTTCAGAGTGTCATTAAAGGCCCTTTTATTGCTCCCTCGTCGTAAGTACCTGAGTATTAACCAGGGCTCCACGATTTACGGCCGATTTTAAACTCAGATAATGGCGCTCAATTTGTTATCGGCTGTGTAAAGGTTAACAAAGAAATAACTCAAACTATTAGCAAAGGGATAACGCGTTACGACAGGGCAATTAAGAGCTATATCTGGCACCGCACGAGAGGACTGATCTCATTTCACCAGGAGCTCGGTGATCCACATTCACCACTCGTGGAGCACAAGGGGTAGCGCACAAGTTCATCGTTTATGGGCTTTATTTATCTCGAGTTGGTTTTCATCACGGGTAACATGCTGACAGACAAGCTCTCGCAAATCTACCTGTGAGGTCTCCAAGAGATTTCTGCCTCTAACTGCTCACGCTGCTCCTTCTCCGGGGGTTACCGCTCGGGGAACCATAGAAAGTTTGGATGGGAAGGGACCTTAAGCTCATCCACTTCCAACCTGCCTTGGACACCTCCAGGGATGAAGAATTCACCACTCTTGTGGGCAACCTCAGCTCCCCACCCTCATGGGAGAAGATTTCACCCTAAGATCTCATCTCAATCTCCCCTCTTCCAGCTTAAAACCATTCCCCCTCATCCTATCCCTGCTCTCCCTTATCAAGAGCCCCTCCCCTGCTGTCCTGGAGCCCCTTTTCAGTACTGGAAGGCTTATTTTGTTCAAATTCATTGCACTGTTACAATTGTTCTCATGCAAAAGTTCCTTCTTTTTATTTTTTTTTTCATCCTTATTCCTTATTCAAGCTGTTGGGCAACTGCCGGAAACACTTTTTGGAAGAGTTTGGGGAGAGGTTATTGGACGGAGGCCCACGCCTTTTGGAAAAAACAGAGCAGAAAATATGCAGAATTCATGGAAGAAAGACAAGCAGATGCTGCTTGAAAAGACGGTTATATTCTTATGTCAACAAATTAGTTCACGAGCAGCCAAAAAGCCCACACAGAGGTAACACAAGCAAATGTGTCCTTAAGACATGGAAGGAAAAACACAAACCCTCCCTGTAGGATCTCCCCGAGCGAGCACACCGCTCCGACCCTGCTCAGCAATGCACTCGAGACCAATTCCCACAAACTTTGGATCAAGGCAGTGGAAAAGCTGGGCACAAAGCAAACCCAAGCTGTGCTCTGTTTTTCTGGACTAATCCTTGCATCTAGAAACAATTCCAAACCACCTTCCGCGGGGCTGAACAATACGGATGGGATTGGAGAAAAAAAAACCCCATGGATTCTGCAACTTTGGCTTGACTAACAGCTATTTTATTTCCTTAAACACTTACCCACCGTTGCAGCCAAACGTTAGCTCAATCCGCTTTCCCAACCACTGCTTGGGAGAGGGAGCGGGCCTCCAGCTGGTATAAAATGAAATGTGACTTCGACACCTTTAAGACCATTTCCACCAAGCCCGGAGTCTTTTATCCTTTTCACTCCCTTCATTTTTTGCTACCTGCAAGCTCTGCCTCCGTATCTTTTCTGACATCTCCACCCCGATTTTACATTTCTTGGCTCTAAACTTGCAAAAACATCAGAAGTGGGAGGTGAGGAGTGAAGGGGAGCACACGTTCCCTGTAGAATTTTAGTAGAAATTCTAAGCAGCCTTGTTAAATTCTGGGGAAACTCATCCTACCCTTCCCCCCACCTTTTTCCCCCCCCCTCTCCTAACTCTTACCACATGTTGTAGAGGCCAGACATGAGTCAGACCAAGATCCTTAAGCATAGGGAGGGGGAGGGAGGGGGTAGGCAGAGCGAGGGGGTCCTATATCAGCCCGGAGAGTGGTCATTTCCCAGCCTGCCTGTCCCACACTCCAGGGCTCCCTCACACAGCTCCAGAACCCGGCAGAAACACAGCTGGACCCACTAAATCAGAGGTTGAAAGCTGAGGGTCAAGAAATTTAGAAAAGTAGTAAGAACAAGGTGGATTTCATCCTTATGTTGGATGATAAATGCCTAGTGGGTCGACATGTTCTAGGTGACAATCAGGTGACAGTGTTGACTGCCTAAGCTCCTGCTTGCTCTCAGATCAGTGCTGGAAATGGAGATTGAGGATGAAATGAAACCTTAAGGAACCTTAAGGCTAGGGGTTGGCTTAGCTCTTCTCTCCAAGCCTTTGTGAACAGCCCCTCCCCAGCTTTCCTGTAGCCCCTTCAGGCACTGGAAGATGCGCCAAGTTCTCCTTGGAACCTTCTCTTCTCCAGGCTGAGCAACCCCAACCCTCTCAGCCTGTCCTCCAGCCCTCGGATCATCCTTGTAGCCTCCTCTGGACCCATTCCAACAGCTCCATCTCCTTACACTGAGGATTCCGGAACCATGTATACAACACACCTAATACTCCAGAACACGGCAGGATTTCCAAGCTCTGTGCTAACAGAACAACTCATCAATTCAGATTGTCTCCCTCATAGATAAAAGAATGACCCACAGACAGCGCTACATTAAAAGACAAACTGTCAAATTTCTTGATTAAAGGAGAACGGGGCATCGGTATCCAGCTCGGTTCCCTCCTGCGTTTCTCCCTGGGGCTGCACAAGGGAAGGGCACATGGGAGCAGCGCACGAGATTTCTGCTGCTTCTAGGATATCGGTGTTAAAAAAAAAAGAAAAATTAAAAAAAAAGATATTGATGAACTACTTTGTCATTGTTAACAGCACTGCTGACAAACTCACAGCAGGCCCACTGAGAGGAAGACAGCGGCGTGTCTCCTCAGCGCCTGTTGTAGCTGAGACATGTGCTCTGAATTAGGCAAGGTGTGTAAATTATGACAGCCAGAGCTCTTCAGAGAACGCCCGGGTCTGAAGGATTCTGCTGCACTTTTGTTGATGCTGCTGCATTTCCCCCCCAGTTCTTCTCTCAAAAGGAACCTTGCTCCTTGGAGGGAGCGTTAACAGGCTCCAGCTCCTCAAGTGTCACTTGACAGAAATAAAATTGAAATGCTAAGAAGAAACTCCACTTCCCTTTCCTCATTGCATTCATTATTTTATTCTCTCTAGCTGGAGTTTACCCTCAGAGGAGAAACAGCCACCCCAGCAGGCTGGGGGAGGAGAAAGGGCGAGAGGTAACCAAAAAAAAAATGGTTTTCTTTACAAAAAAATCATGCATGAAACTAGCACCCTGGTAACATCTGGGAATTGTAGAATCATGGAATGGGTTGGGTTGGAGGGGACCTCAAAGTCCATCCAGTCCCACCCCTGCCATGGGCAGGGACACCTCCCACTGGATCAGGGGCTCCAAGCCCCATCCAACCTGGCCTTGGACCCCTCCAGCGATGGAGCATCTTGTGTCTAAAACAGAATAGACATTGGTTCATCCTCCTCCCTTCAGACCGTAGCCAGAGAAGGATAATATCCAAGATTTATAATATTGGTCCATAGAGAAGAGAACCAAAAGCAAAGGCAGCAAGTGATGGATGCCCCATCCTTGGAGGTGTTCAAGGTCAAGTTGGATGAACTGTTGAGCAACCTGATCCAGTGGGAGGTGTCCCTGCCCATGGCAGCGGCTTGGAAATGCATGAACTTCAAGGAACCTTCCAATCCGAAACATTCCATGATTCTACGAAGATCCCAANCTGCCATGGGCAGGGACACCTCCCACTGGATCAGGGGCTCCAGGCCCCATCCAACCTGGCCTTGAACCCCTCCAGCGATGAGGCATCTTGTGTCTAAAACAGAATAGACATCGGTTCATTCTCCTCCCTTCAGACCGCAGCCAGGGAAGGATAATATACAAGATTTATAATATTGGTCCATGGAGAAGAGAATCAGAAGCAAGGGCAGCAAGTGACGGATGCCCCATCCTTGGAGGTGTTCAAGGTCAAGTTGGATGAACTGTTGAGCAACCTGATCCAGTGGGAGGTGTCCCTGCCCATGGCAGCGGCTTGGAAACGGATGAACTTCAAGGAACCTTCCAATCCAAAACATTCCATGCTTCTACGAAGATCCCAAACTGGAGAGCATCTGCCTAAAATGAAACTGAAAGAAAGGGTTAAAGCTTTCTGCTGACAACACAGAAAAAATGGAGTGAACAAATAAGCAGGTTAATTGTTACTAGAAAATCTGTTTTTTCTCCTGGTGACCCTGCAGGTATTCGCTTTGTCGGCCTGTTCCTGTCCCTGGGTTTCACGCATTTTCTGTCAAGATGAGGAGGTTGCTGGTCTAGAAAAGCAACACAAACCGCAACACAGCTGCGAAGGACTAGGGTTGAAACCAAACTTCTGATCACAAATAATGATGTAACCCTTTCAAGGTGAGATTATCGACCTTGCTTGAGTGTTGGCCCAGCAGACAGTCTCATAGTCTACAAATACACAATCCAAACACAGAATCATAGAACATTTTGGGTTGGAAGGGACCTTAAAGATCATCCAGTTCCACCCTGGATGGGCAGGGACACCTCCCACTGGATCAGGGGCTCCAAGCCCCATCCAACCTGGCCTTGAGCCCCTCTAGGGATGGGGCAGCCACCCCTGCTCTGGGCAACCTGTTCCAGTCCCTCCCCACTCTCATAATGAAGAAATTCCTCCTTATTCCAGTCTAACTCTGCCCCTCTCCAGTTTATCCCCATTCCCCCTCATCCTATCCCCACAAGCCTTTATGAACAGCCCCTCCTCACCTTTCTTGTAGCCCCTTCAGGGACTGGTTAAAATCAAACTCCAAATCACAGAAAGAATTTTGCCATTGTGAATCTGGCCGCTTCACCCTTGCAAAAGCAACACCCATTAACCCAATTCCAAAACTGTAATAAAGGGGGGGAGGTCTTAATTAAGCAAGTTGTCCTGAAATTAGCACACAGCCATCAAAATGGTAATGAAACAAATTAACTGAAAAAATATTTTTAATACTGCAAAAGGCACTAATTAAATTCGTGGGAGAAACACTGCTAATCAATCCTACTCCTTCATGTCCTGCAATTTTTTTTCTTTGTTTTTGTCTCCAGTTCCCCAAACCCCTTTTAAATCCTCTACCAAAAAAACTCTGCAACAGTCATAACCGTTATCTCCATTATTAGTTATGCTCCTTCCAGGAAATATTTTGACCTCGTGAAGTATTGCAGTGCGACTGTTCGTCTTCTAAGCAATTATTGGCAAGAAAAAAATAAAAAAGTTGGGTTATTTCCTTCCAGTAATTGAAAATACAATTCCAAGTTTCAAGAGCTTCTTGCTAAGAGAGGAAAGAGGCCTAAAAGTCTAGAAATTAATAGTTACAAACAAAGCACCGAGCGGCTCCTAATTGTTTCTGGTTATCACCATTATCAGGAATTTAAAGTGAAGTTTTCTTACGTCGCTCTACGTAGAGAGATGCTGTTTACTGGGAATAAAAAGATTCAGTGAAGATTTACCCTTCACAAAACACCGTTTTCTCTTTGTGTTGAGCTCCAATTTTGGCTCTGAGAAGAGACTTGAGCGAAGCAGCGGGTGAGAGGACAGGGCGGTTCTGCACTCAATGCGATCCCAGCCATTTCAATCCCATTCTGCCGCAACGCTCGTTTTGACATAATTAGTGTTTTATTGCAGGGAAAATTAACCAAATGAAACTTTATCAGCTGTTTAATTAATACTCAGTTTGCCAGTGCTTTTTTGCCAGATAGCACTGGGTTGGGCTTGTTCATTCAACTGCTCCTACATGGAATGAGCTCCAAGTGCCAACTCACCGCTGGTGCCTCCCATGAAGCTCTGATGAACTCACATCTCTGAACGCCAGCCACGACGTCCCTTACGGAAGAGTGAAGGAGGACCCAAAACTAGAGAAGTTGTCACAATAAATGAATGATCTGGATGATTTCTGCTTTCTACAGTGTTCCAGGTGTGACGGCTACAGCATCGGATACAAACCCACATCCCCTTAGGACCTAAGCAAGAGCAAAGAAGAGTTCTTCCAGGACTTGAAAGAGCTGGGAGTGTTCAGCGTGGGGAAGAGGAGGCTGAGGGGAGAGCTCATTGCTCTCTGCAACTGCCTGAGAGGAGGTTGTGGAGAGGAGGGAGCTGGGCTCTTCNTGAGGGTGGGGAGGCCCTGGTTTATATTCCATGCAGCAGGGGTGGCTGCCCCATGCCTGGAGGGGTTCAAGGCCAGGTTGGATGGGGCTTGGAGCCCCTGATCCAGTGGGAGGTGTCCCTCCCCATGGCAGGGGTGGGACTGGATGGGCTTTGAGGTCCCTTCCAACCCAACCCATTCCATGATTCTTTACGAGTGTTCAAAACGTGCCCTGGATCTGAGAGACAAAGAATTTCGCAATCGTATGCAAACTCCTTCTCAGAGAGAGCGAGCACCACTGGGAGAACCTGGCACCGTATGCAGGAATCACAACCAAAAGGGAAATCTCGTCTCTGTGAAGAGCCACGTACCATCCAGCTCACTGCTGCTAAAGGGAGATGTAATATTATTATTTTGTAGCCGTAACTCTATCAGTACAGTCCGACTTGACGAATTCTTGAAGGAGAAAAAAAAAAAAGAAAACCCGTGAGTGTCTGCTGTTATTGGTCTAATGAGCTAACTCTGAAATATGAGCTAAAGACAGCTCCCTAGTGGCTGCTGACTACTCCACGAGCGGAGAGGAAACCTCTTTCAGAGTCCATCAGCGCAAACCGTTGCTGACAGCTTGGGACGACGCAACGCACAGATTTATTTCACAGACAGGAATTTAGCACCCCGAGCTGGCCTCCTGCTTAGCAGAGAAGGTGTTAAAACGCACCCACGCCGAGCCGGCCTCCTTCCCCGCACACATTTTCTTCCCCGAGCCCTCCTCGAACGAAACCACAGTAGCAACTCATCGAGTCGGTCACCTGCTCCGGGAAGGAAAACGCTCTCCAGGTTCCCCCTTTTCCATCTTCGACCTCTCTATATCCCCCCCAAAATCATGCAGAAACCACCTCATGGAGGGAATCCAACGGCTGCTCCCGGTGCCAAGCGAGTCCAGCTGCGGCGCCTCCAGAATTCCCAAATATTTTACGTGACCTTTCATCTTACAAATTAATTTATTTCCAAACAGCAGCCAACTCCTTTTGTACCTGACAGCTTGCGATCGCCGAACCCATCCAGAAAGATTTAAAGGAGGAGAAATTAAGAAATTATA
The DNA here is from genome assembly GCA_013389865.1 of Piaya cayana. NCBI lineage: Eukaryota > Metazoa > Chordata > Aves > Cuculiformes > Coccyzidae > Piaya > Piaya cayana. Next base: position 25,211 of record WAAB01023667.1, on the reverse strand, counting down.
TCTGATGTTACCTAACCCAAAGGATTTCTGTGGGTTTTTTTAAACTTCGATTTTGACTTTCCAAATGTGAGCGTTTCCCCCAAAACTGGCTTCTAAAGGTTAAAAAAAAGGTTTGCGGAGCTTCACATTGTTTCAATTTAACACCGTGTTTGGAAACTGGGGGTTGAAAAAAGAGGTCAGAGTGATCAGTGCGGGTTCTCACACACAAATATTTATCCGTTTATAGAGAAAAACTTCATTTCTATTAACACAACTGCAAAATCTTGGAGAGATTCACCAAAACTAGAGGAAATTTGATACAGTTGGCAGCAGAGCCAGTACTGATTAGATACACAAACCTTGCCTGCTCACACATCATGCTCCTATTTTTAGGTTTTTAGGAAACAAAGAGCCCTTATTAAAGGCGATTTTCTTGTTTGGGGGAGAGGGAGGGGAAGAATTCTGTTTATATTTCTCAATCAGCCTGCTGGCTCTCACACAAAGCGCTACAGCAATTACATAGGCTCGTGCACGAGAGGAGAGATTCAGCAAACATCATTAATATTGTTATTCATTTGCTCGATTCATTTCTTTCTTCTGCCGCTGCTCGAGACGGCACAACGAGGTTCTAATGTGTCCCTCCCATCCCCGTTGGACACCCGCCTTCGGGGAATCCACACACCGAGCTAAACCAGGGGAAGAGATTAATAACATCCAGCAAGAGATCCCGCAGCATTGAGAGAGCTGGATGACCTCATTGAGATGGAAAAGGCCTGACTTCCATAAGCCTGACTCTGACCGAGCAGCCCAAAAATGAATACGTTGCTACCTTAACTTTTGGATCTGACCCTGCTCTCTCATGCAGACCAAGAAATGGAATGGTTGGACTCTATGATCCGGCGGGCCTCTTCCAACCTGGTTATTCTATGATTCTATGAAAAGCGATGAACCAAGGCGACCAGCATCATCGGCTGGTTCCATGACGCCAGTAGAGGGAGTGAATTATCGAGCCTCGATGCTCTGCTTTGCCTTCCTCAAATCTAACCCTTCCCTCCTGCTCCATCAACCAAATTCTCAGGATTCCCCGCAGCAAATCCTGACACAGACAAACCTGGAAATGTAACTGAAGCCCAGGAAAGGGGAAAGGTTCACAAGCCTGAGGCTCAGCTTTCCCCCTTCCTGTTGTCTCATGGCACCGAAGTGAAAACAAGCCCTTCTGCCTTGAGTCCTGCACAGTTGGGATCTCTGCTCCGTCCTTCCCTCAGGGTCAGGGTTCTCCAGCCTGAGAACCTTTATTTGACTGGTCTATTTGCTCCTTCTACCTGTATTTCAGGCCTTTTCTTCTTATCTATGGAGTAGAGTTATATTATATTATATTATATTGTGTCGTGTCGTATTTATAAACACATTATTATATTATGGAGTAGATACTAAAAACTTCAGATTGAGTTTCCTTAGTGTATTTTGCAGACACGTGCACAAGGAAAGAAGAGACACTTAATCCTTCTTTGAAAGTGGGTGTGGAATTTAATCAAAAGCACATCTGCATGATTGGGGGTACAAGACAATTTTTTGGCTCAAAGTTCTATAACTTTATCAGTTTTGGACATGGAGGGGCTGGAACACGTTCAGAGAAGAGAAACTGAGCTGGGGAAGGGGTGGAGAACGTCTTATGAGAAGTGGTTGAAGGAACTGAGACTGTTTAGCCTGGAGAAGAGGAGGCTGAGGGGAGACCTCATTGCTCTCTCCAACTCCCTGAAAGGATTTTGTAGTTAAGTGGGTGCTGGGCTCTTCTCCCAAATACCAAGTGATAAGATGAGAGGGAAAGGCCTCAAGTTGCACCAGGGGAGGTTCAGATTGGATATTGGGAAAAAAATGTTCATCAAAAGGTTTCTCAGACACTAGAACTGCTGCCCAAGGAGGTGGTGAGGTCTCCATCCCTGGTGTTTAGAAGATGGGTAGGTGAGGTGCTCAGGGATGGTTTTATAGTGGACAAGGAGGGTTGGACTCAATGATCTCGCAGGTGTTTTCCAACCAAACAATTCTACAATTCTCTGGAAGTCCCCCCAATCCCAGCTGAACAGCAAAAGCCCTTCCTTCTGTGAAATTTAAATTAAAAGGTGTCGAGCGCAGCCATCGCGCTCCCATAGTCTTCACCAATTAAAAGTACAACACGGCCAGGTTCCCCTGTAATTTTAATTTGTTCCCCGCCCACGTGTTAACACCAAATAGCGATTTTAAAAAATTAAAATCATTGTTGCAATTTGCCCAGCTTAATACAAAGCCAGAGCGTCGCGGCCCCTCCTGACTGCTACTGCAAGGGGCTCCGCAGCCTGACCCTTCCCTCTAATCCCCTGTAAATTCACCCAAAAAGTCATGAACTACATAATATTAGTTCTTACAGACTGACATATTTCCCTGATCTTTCATGAGCCACATGGGGAAACAGTTTTCGCCTGATCTGAATGAAGAAGAAAAACAGTGATCCTAATCAACCGTTTACCCTTAGTGGCTTCCCTAAACAAATCTGGGAAAGAGCTTAAAGGCTTGGGAATATCCTCGACCCTGCTTGATGCACTGTAATAACCCTACCTAATTATACTGATATAAAAACTAATTGGAAAGATAGCAAATGTCAGGGTAAGATGCAAATTGTAGGGTGTTAATTGCTGAACAGGTGCTGGAATAGAATTAAATGAGCATCTTGATTAGGAGAGTGGAAAAAACAAATGTGGACCCCGAAATCAAGTTAGCCACGTGAATTATTTAGCAGCCTCCTCGTACCAGCGAGAAGTCATGTTGACGTGACCTCTGCTTTGTGACGGGCGGGCTGACAAAACAATAGTGAACTCCAGGAGGAAACGCCGCTCAGGAGAGGGATGAGGATACAGGAGATTTTTAGGGGGATGAGGGAGGGTCTCTTTTATACCGATGGTCTCCCAGGTTAACGTGAGAGAAGGAAGTTTTCCATATGGATCGTTGCAGGGATACAGAGGCACCAGCCCCAAAGCCAAGGGGGTTCCTGGTGGTAGGAGGACATACAGGTAGATCCTCTGGTCCTTTGCTGACCCGGCCAGCACAGAAACAAGGTCACTGCCTTTCACAGCAAATATTTAGTGACTGATGGGAACGGTTGGACTCGATGATCCGGTGGGTCTCTTCCAACCTGGTGATTCTGTGATTCTATTTTGGGATATGGACACTGGTCCAAAGGAAAATGGACTAAAAGCCACTTTTTGGATTTGTACAGGACTGAGCAGGGTTCTCACCCACTGCCAGAAGTTCTCCAGCAAAGCTATAATGGTAGAAAATGTTGGGTTTTTTTTCCTCTCGGAAAGCCGTATCTTGTTTCACTGATTGACCGGCAAACAGATGAGATCAAATGACATCAATTAGAACCAGCAGCCTGGAAGTAAGAGACTCTATCGTTAGCAGCTATTATTGTGTGGAATAAATTCCGCGAAGGGTTTCATCCAGCTTTGGTTTTCCCTGATTTTGAATCCAAGGCTGCTTCTTCCTGGTGAAGCAATTAGGACTTCGCAGGAGCACGCTGGGGGTAGAACGAGGTTTGATGAAGAAAAGCTTTTCCGTGTTTAAAGAAAACAAGAGAACCTGCTGAAATGTTTGGTCAATTAGGGGAAAAATAATGGAGAAACGTGGAAACCATTTTCCTTAAACGCTGCTGAGAAGATTTAAATGGTTCTAGGATTTGTTTTATAACACATCCCACTGGTGCAAACAGTCGGGATAAGGAGAAAGGGGACTTTTCCCATTGAGTTCACTGAGTAAACAAACAGATCTCAATGGATGGTAGGAAGCTCTGCTCGGTGCTAGCTGAAACGATCACAATATTTTAGGAGCTAGAGACTCAGCCTAGGGGACTCTAAACCATTAGGGGCTCTACAAAGTCATGTTACACCTACCCTTGAATTGCGAAGCTTCCAATCTAAACAGAAAGGACAGGGAAGGAATGGCTGAGACACAAGAAAAGAGGCCAGTTCTCCTGGACAGGCTTAAAATATCAGGAGACTAAAAAAAGATCTTAAAATGAAAGTAAGCAAGAGTCCAGTTTAAGGCTTTAATAGTGCCGAGGAACCACACGAAGGGCTCAGATTAAGAGCTGGACCTTAATTTTTGCCACATACTAACGAACGACGCGCTCGCTCTCTCTCCTTGCAAGCGATTCATTCCCAAATGTTCATGTGACACGGTGCACTGCAGCTGCATGAGAAAATCATAGAATCATAGAATAGTTTTGGGTTGGAAGGGACCTTAAAGATCATCCAGTTCCAATCACCCTGTGAAGGGCAGGGACACCTTGGATCAGGGGCTCCAAGCCCCATCCAACCTGGCCTTGAACCCCTCCAGGGATGGGGCATGTAAGTAAATATAAAAATAAATATAAATAAATATAAAATAAAGGGGAACACAGTCACATTATCCATTGCAGGAATGGTTAATGCCCTTGCTACTGAAAGGCAACTGTATTTCAGACAAGTTATCAGGCAGGGCTACTTCCCTGCTTGTGTTGCTTGGATAAATAGAAAGGAACTGGCAGGGACACTTTTTGAAGGCACCGATGTAAAGCCAAGAAAATGAGAGAACCAGATGTCCCTGAAGGAATGCTGGGAAATGCTTGAGATAAAGAGGAAGGGGGGGGGGGAACTTTTACCAAAACATCCCGGGGGTTTTTTTTTTTTTTTTGTTGAGGTTCTATGTCAACAAGTGACACTGACACAAGGCTGTCCACTCCTTCTCCCTCTTTAGCAGCGGAATTTCCACTGACCAGATATTTTGTCAGCATCAGGCTGAGTGATTTCCACTGGCACCGATTCAGCCGTAGAAGTCGGCATTGTTTTCCTTCGAGGTACCGAGCATCCATGTTCCTAACGGGAGTAGAGAGCTGGAAAAGCATCACTAGTCAAGTATTCACTCACGCTCCAAATTAGTATCTAGGATGAAGACCGACTGAAATTTCAGATTTATGAGTCGTTTAAAGCTGATCAGAGTAAAAAAAAAATGAGGTGGGTGCCTAAGATAAATGCCATGAATGAAGGAGGCAGATCTCATCGGCTTTAGGGATCATCCAGATCCATGCAAACCGAAGAATCCCAGAATTCAAAGAAGGCAAGTTCAAGAACTAGAGTTTCTCACGGAAACTTTGCAAACGGGAACCCAACCGACGAGACAGATGGAAATCTTGGCGGTTTCATTTTAGTTTTCAGGACTTCGTTGCCACAAAAATATTTACATACGTGCTTCTTGATGTTGATGTTAAATAAAATCAAGCGCTAATTGCTTTGCTGAATCAGAACCTGTTCGCTGAAATTAGCATTTTTGTCAATGTTGCGTATGAAAACCAAACCATATCGCTTCAAAAATAATTTAATCTGATTTGTACTGGCTTCAACGCTCTCGGTTTCAAGTCTAAATTCTTTATGCCATCAGCTAATTTCATCTGTTCAGCGCACGCCGGTTTTCAACTGCTTTAAACACCTCTAACCACCCTCCCTACGCCACCTCTTTTCACACCCTGGATGGTTTCCCTCTAAGATTTAGTGCTTGGAAAAAGGGATGCGTGAGGATCCGGCTAACGCAAACGTACCTCGTGTGGTCATGGGTTTGCATCATAGCTCTTGGGAACAGAGCCATAAGAATGGTTTGGGTTGGAAGGGACCTCAAACCCATCCAGTCCCACCCCTGCCATGGGCAGAGACACCTCCCACTGGATCAGGGGCTCCAAGCCCCATCCAACCTGGCCTTGAACCCCACCAGGGATGGGGCAGCCACCCCTGCTCTGGGCAACCTCGTCCAGGGTCTCCCCATCCTCACAAGAAATCATTTCTTCCTAATTTCTCATGTAAATCTCCCCTCTTGCACCTGAGGAACATTCCCCCTTGCCCCATCCCTGCCCTCCCTAACCAAGAGCCCCTCCCCAGCCTTCTTTTCGATGTGGATTTGCGCAAGATAAATCCCCCCAAGCCCGCAACACACCATCCAAACCAGAGCCCTGGTGGCTGCTCCCTGCTGGAACATATAAAATTATCCCTTCAGCGTGAGAAATGCCATCGTCTGGTGAAACCAGCTTTATGCCATCTGCTGTCGGGGGCGACAGCGCCTGGGAGTCCAGGAGAGGGAAAGCGATTAAAAGCCACCGTAGGGCAAATCAGTTGCCACTTCATTTTACTTTATTCCCTTCAAACAGCCTTTGTAGGAAAGATCCGACCCCACGTAGGGAAGAGCAGCTCCTTTTGCCTAATGGCCTCGCAGTCACCGCGACTCAAACGAGCTGACGGCTTAAAACAACTCAGGAGCCACAGTAAAAGATAGAAAATTATTGCTTCCTGTCATGACCAAATATTAAACACAGCACACACCTAATGGCTCTATCACTCCCCGGGGAAGGAGCTTTATGAACAATAAAATCCCAGCAGACTCGCACTGTTTGGACTTGGAAGCCTCATTATAGGCTCACTGATCCAATACAATTTACAAGCTCAATGGACTCCACTTGAAGGGAAAGTCACCAAATATGGGGTTATAAATGGGACGCCCACGGAGCAATAAGCGTTTATTTGTGAAGGGAATCAGCCGAGAAGAGGAGACGGAGAGGAAAGGGGGAAATAAAAAGAAGGAAAAAAAAATAAAAGAAACGTGGATTGGATGACAGGAGCGTATGAGAGATCCAGATCAGAGAGAAAGGTGGGAATATTGCACTTGTAGGAAGGAAATGTCGTTCCAGGATGTGCTTACGTGATCCAGCCTGGAAAACACAAGATGTCCCATTCCTGGAAACGTTCATAGAAAAGTTTGGGTTGGAAGGGACCTCAAAGCCCATCCAGTCCCACCCCTGACACGATCAGGGACACCTCCCACTGGCTCAGGGGCTCCCAGCCCCATCCAACCTGCCCTTGAACCCCTCCAGGGATGGGGCAGCCACCCCTGCTCTGGGTAACCTCATCCAGGGCCTCCCCACCCTCATCATGAAGAATTTCTTCCTCATATCAAGTTTTTTCTTCAGTTAAGGTTAGATGGACGGGGCTCTGAGCGACCTGATCCAGTTAACGATGCCCTTGTTCCTGCAGACGGGGCTGGCCTGGCTGCCCTTCATGGTCCCTTCCAACCCAAACCATTCTATGATTTTACGACTTGGATTCCACTCGCAGAATCATAGAATCACCAGTTTGGAAAAGACCTCCGAGATCATCAAGTCCAACCATACTCCTCACTGTGACACAAACTCTGGGTAGGAAATCCCAGTCTTGGGGTTTTTACGGGGTAGAAAATAGACGAGATCCCACCAGAAACAGATGGTGAAGGAAACACGCAGGGAAGGGCTGGACATAAACATTAAGTTCAAAAGGAAAGCAAGAGGCAGTAACAAAAAGGGTTGGAGCAGATGAAGTGACAAGTCCATAAAACCAGGTCTAGACGGAGGCTGAGAGGAGGGGAAAAGTGATAAGGGAGAGTATTTTGGGTCATAAATAGTCAGAGGATGCTTTCCTTAGGATGCAAATACTCTGAAATATTGGAATTGTCGATGATGAGTGCAGATGGAGCCAGGCAAACACAGACTTATTTTCAAAACACTGGGTTGCGGAGATCCCGTCTCGCACGTGGCAGCTCCACATGCCCAGAATTTCTCTTTTTTGCTGTTTGCAAAGTCGATTCACCCTCAGTTTCTTCTCCCAGAGGTGCTTTTAGTTCACAGGAAACTTTGATTCCGTTCCCTTCTCTGTTCCTACCAACCTCATTGACTCGACTGGCTCTAATCTGTCCTTCCAAGATCCCTCCTTATCAACTGGCTGTGCAGCCGTTTAACCTCCTCGCTTGCTGTTTCTGGGAACCCGACACGAACTGGATCACATTCTCCCTATCACAGGGACACAATACCTGTTTAAAAGGGGGAAAAGGCTTTTTCCACACCGAGTAGGAGCTTCGCGTTGCTCAGTCAACATCAAAGCTCTTTATCTCTGCTAAAGCTCAACTAACCTAACAAGATGGGAATTCATCCACGCTCGCTGCCCAAACAGCACAGCAGCATCGTGGAAGCTGAACCAGCTTATATAAAAATTGCTAAAATCCATTTGGTCTTGTCTTTATTGGACTTATTTTCTTAAGGCTTCCAGGCAGGGGTAGCAATAGGCACATGATAGTTCTTGAAATGAGATAAGACGTCCCCGATCCTACTTAACCACGACCCCTTCGCAGTTCTGGAAGCAGAAACGTGTGCTGACTCTTCCAGTTACAGACTGAGTGGATTTACTCTCCCCAAATCATTATGGTTTTCCCCTCTAACAAAGGGCCAATAGAATAGTTTGGGTTGGAAAAGACCTCCAAGCCCATCCAATTCCACCTTTGCCACGGGCAGGGACACCTCCCAGTGGATCAGGGACACACCAGCTGCCCAGTTGCACAACAACCGCACATTTCTGAGAGCTCACAGGTACAAACACCTGGGGAATAATGAGGTTTCCCCTTTATTGCCTTCCTAGTAAATCTGTGCCTGAAACCAGCAGTGATTTAAACTCATCTCGTTTATTTGGTGCTGAGTTTCAACAGAAACACCTTCAGCCCAGACACCAGCAACTAATGGTCACTGGGGGGGGAGAACAACTTTTTTAATCACTCCAAAACTTCAGCACGTGTATCTTTGCATTCTCACTGAAAGCCAGAAAAATCACACATTTATCCTGTCTACTCTTAAAAAGAGACTATGTGAGTGGTGAGGAAAACACAGGGAGCCCCCAATGGAGAGAAAAGAGCAGAACTCAAGATTTCCAGAGCTCAAACAGGTTCCTTAACCACACAACCATTCTTCATTTTTCTAACATGCTCAGAGAGATTTTATGTTTCTTTTGATTCACCAGCTTGCTGGAAAATCTGTTGTCTGTCGGCATTAAAAAAAAAAAGATTGAGTGACCCAAGCCTGCGGTTTGCTCCGTTTTACAAGTTTAAGTGACTGCGTATCGAAGATTTCAAGAGGCTTCGGAGAGCAAACTAGTCAGGAAATATTCTTTTGGCCTAAAAGAGTGGGGAGGGGAGAAGAAAGGAACAGATTAGGCACCGGCAGAACCACTTGTCAAATGGCTGGGAGGGCGCACTTTAAGTTACTGACTCCCCACAACCATCCAGTCTACTAAAAAATTCATAGAGACAGATGGCACAACAGCAGCTCTTTGCAGGAGAGCAGGGTTTAGCAGGGAACAAAGGACCTTGACTCCCTAGGACAAGAGAAGGGATCATTGTGGGGTTTGGGGGGCTTGGAAGGGGGGATTGGAGCACGCGGGGAGCTGAGGAGGGCTGCCTGGCTCCGGGTTTCACCCCACAGCAGAGTAAAACAAGTAAAACAAGAACAATCCAACTCCGCTCTATCTATTAAATCCACCTTGTGAGAAAAACATAAAAGATAAACCCCAAAACTCCCATGTGAGGATCAAAACCGATTTCCCACAGCTAGGGAACCGCTAGCATTTTGCATTAAGGGGGAAACTGAGGCACAGGGCTCTGCGACTTGTTTAAAGAGACAGAGCAATTCAGTATGAGCAGGAATTTCATCCAGGCTCTCCATTCATGCTGTTCTGCCTCTAAGCATTGGAAAATATCCCTGTGTCACCCAGCGGGGTTTGGGGGATCAGCCTGAGAGGGAGATAGAAGGGATAAAGTCCTTTCAGAATCATAGAATCACAGAATCACCAGGTTGGAAGAGACCCCCCCCGGATCATCGAGTCCAACCATTCCCATCAATCACTAACCCCTGTCCCTCAGCACCTCGTCCACCCGGACCTTAAACCCCTCCAGGGAAGGTGAATCAAACCTAATCTATATGGTTTTTTGCATCTTTTAGCACTGGGACAGGGGGAGAATATGAGAAGACATAAAGCCCAGGTCTATTGATGTGGACACCTCACACAGAGCGCTTTAACGCACCACGCGGACCCGACAGGGGCACTGTCACGATGGTTTAGCCTGGCAACAGCTGTCTCTACCCTAAAGTGAGTTTTAGTGCTTGTGAAAGGTGCCAGACAGGCAGCCTGGGCGCGTTCGCTGGGCTGTTTATCTGTGCAGCAGGTAGAGCAGCAGCAGGGAAGGAAACCTCGACTCGTGCCGCCCCGACTCGGCTCGAAGGGAAGGACCCCTATGGCACCAGGATGTAATCCAACCCCTCTGCTCCTTCACAGGGATGCTAACAAGTGTGCCAGCTGTGTTCAGGCCTTGGGAAATTTTCTTTTAAAAGCAATAATGGTAAAAACTCAATGTTTACAGCGTGTGTCGGTGAAGCGATAGGGTAGTTCGCTGGCTCTAGTGTCAACTGGGGCAAGTCCTAGAATCATAGAATCATAGAACAACCAGGTTGGAAGAGACCCAGTGGATCATGGAGTCCAACCATTCCCATCAATCACTAACCCATGTCCCTCAGCACCNCCTCAAATCCCATCCATCCCCTCCAGAAACAACTGCAATAAATAAAAAGTGGTAAGAAAACCTTTTACTCGGAGTTGGAACTGGATGATCTTCTCTTCCAACGCAAACTAGTCTGTGATTCTATCAAAACGCATCAGACACTTGACAAGACAGTCGGGGAGAGTTTAGGTGAACAGAAGGAGGGGTTGAACCCAGGATTCTCAGAGTCTTAAAGCATCTGAGCTAAGTGACCTCATTCCATCAGCTCAAAGAGGGCAGAGGACTCAGGAGCCCCCACACAGCGAAAGCAGAAAAGACACAAAGCACAGAGCTCGTGCTCCCGTTTCGCAGCGTGTTCCAAGTCTTTTCCCCCTGTAATGACAAAAAGGTCTGTCCCGTCCCAGTTACATCACGTTGTTTAATGGAATTAAGATGTTTCATTTGATTTACATAGAAATTTCTTTCAACTGTTTATCTCTTATTAGTTTAAAAAAAAAAAGAAGAAGAAGGCAAATAAACTATTCAACTGGAAAAGTCACCCAGGTCTGCCCAGTGCCCTGGAGGCTTCAATCAGACGACAGCTTTAGTAAACTAGGTAAAGCACCAAGAGTAACACAAAGCACACAAAATATCCTGCTCTAAACAGCTTAAAGAATAAAAAAAAAAAAAAAGATTAAATTAAAAGGATCGTTCCCGCTTAATAAATGGGAAATTCATATTCAAAACTAAACAAATCACTTGAAGCAAGGGGATAAAATGGCAGTAAAAATGAAGAATTAAGTTAATTTGCAGTAGCCACGACCATGAGAATCTACAATCGTAAGACCGAGATTCTTTTTATTTGCATAATCAGGGTGGGAAAGGCAACAAACCAAGGGGTTGTAATATAGTCGTGACAAAACACAGTGTTTGGGAAATATCATCTTCAGAAGAACCACGTTCCACCCTTCAGTCTGAAAGCCACCCCGACCCATCCGCTCCATCCCTGCCTACGATATCAGGAAAGAGGGAAACGTCATTATTCAGTGTTCACACCGATTTCCAGGAACTACAAGGAATGTTAAACGAAACTTCAGTCACGAGGAAAAGAAATTAAAGCATTTACATTCACCCATTTGAAGCCTTGAACCTACCAATTCATAGAATCACCAGGTTGGAAAAGACCCATCGGATCATTGAGTCCAACCATTCCCATTAATCACTAAACCATGTCCTTGAGTAGCTCATCCACCTGTCTTAAATCTCTCCAGGGATGGCGACTCAACCACCTCCTTGGGCAACATCTTCCAGCACAAACTTCAACACCGAAGCAGGAGGACAAGATAAACAGATCTTAGGATGACCAGGAACCCACAAGGTCTATAATCCAGCAGGGGAACACACAGGGACCAATTTAGCGCTGATGAATTGTGATCTTGCACCCAATGTTGGAAGTTGCTCTAACATTTTGAGAAGTGAACGTGACTGATGCTAAAAAAAAACTCGGAGAGTGAGTTTTGCAAAAGCTTTCGGACTAAACATCGAATCGTGGAACGCTTTGGGTTGGAAGGGACGTTAAAGATTATCTAGTCCCACCCCTGCCCTGGGCAGGGACACCTCCCACTGGATCAGGGGCTCCAAGCCCCATCCAACCTGGCCTTGAACATCCACATTGCAGGATCTGAGCTGTGTCATTCATGCCAAATGGGAGGCAACATTCTGAAGTCAAATTCTGATCCAAGTTACACCAGAATCCTGACTCAGGAACCTAAAATCTCCTACAAGTCTCACAGATCTTTGTGGGAGAGGCTACAGAGTAAATTTCAGTGAAGATGTTCCCTTTCGTATTAGCAAAGCTCCATTTTTCCAAGAGTGAGTGGAAAAATAACTGCGAGGTCCTTCGGATCTAAATCTAGTCCCCAGAGCAAAGGTCACAGCAGAAATGTTTTATTCAGCATAAGAACTTTTGGAATCCATTCAAGGAGAAGAAAAAAACCCCAAGAACAGCAATGTGGCTGACGATTTTTTTTTCCCCACTGAACTATTTCTGCCTTTTTAAACAGGGATACAAGTTTCCATGATTTGGCAAACACCGATGGATTCTGCCTCCGTGCAGCAATAAACTGGTAAGAAAAAAAATAATCGAAGCATCAGGCCCTAGAAGCATAAAAACAAGCGAGGAGGGAAACAAATAAAGGAGAAAACGCTGTGGTGCTGATGGAGTCGTGCTCGTTTGCAGCAACTCACGATGGAGCCCCTGGACTCAGCTAAATCTGGTGTGTCCTCAGGTCAGTGTAACCCTGGATGGCAGAATCACAGCATCGTTTGGGTTGGAAAAAGGCCTTTACGATCACTGAGTCTGACCCTCTCAGCCTGTCCTTAGACGGAAGGTGCTCCAGCCCTTGCATCATCTTTGTAGCCTCCTCTGGACCCACCCCAGCAGCTCCATCTCCTCCTTCTGTCGAGGATTCTCAACTGGACCCAATACGTGTGTTTACTTAGTAGGAACCAGGATCATCCCTCCCTCCTCAAACCTTGAACTGAGTAAAGTGGTGAAATAGAGGTAACTGCACAGAAGCAGGAGTTGAGTTATTTGTTGGATGCTGCCTGCCTCATTACTGGTGGAACAAGAAAAATGATGTAGCTTTGAACTAAACTTCCATTCACGGCACCTCCAGACTGCAGAGCAGATCTGGAACCATCTCTTTCATCTCATTGCTCTCTCCAGCTCCCTGAGAGGAGGTTGTGGAGAGGAGGGAGCTGGGTTCTTCTCCCAAGGGACAGGGGACAGGGTGAGAGGGAATGGCCTCAAGCTCCACCAGGGGAGGGCCAGGCTGAACATTAGGAAAACAATCACATAGCGATTGCCTTTAAAACCAAGCGAAAGCAGCTTTACCAGGCTGTACCCCTTATTTCTCTTTTCCACCTTATTATCCCCCCCTACTGAACTCCAGACCTCACTTGCAATTTTGAATTGCACACAGAGATGAAAGGGAAGAACCGATGCTCAAGAAGGAGCTGCCACGCAGAACCTAGAGGACGCTTCCACGCGCAAGGAACGCCGGCAGGAGGAACGGCCCTAGCTGTTAGCAGGGGAGTTGTGAACAGAAGTTGTGGGCTTAGAGCAAATTCAGAAGGGTGAGGACTCATGGCCCACACAGATGACCCGTGATGCGTGTTTTACACGCGGTTGTTGAAAACACTAACCCTGCTCTTTCCAGTAGTTTCATTTCCATCGCATCTTACATCAACAGAACTCAAATCCCCACAGAAAGCAGCAGAACCTTCATTTTGCATGAGAACGGGCAGCTTACTCGAGACGAGAAATTCAGTTAGTGGTAGGAATAACCCCTTCGTGGGCTTAAATCCCGGGCTAACACGCCGCTTTACATCACACGGCTCCTCCAGCAGGAAGACGAGTTTCAGAAAACTCAAGCTCTGCACTGGAAAGCTCCCAAACGCAGATTCATACCAAACATCAGCACAGCCAAAAATAAGCCAGGCACCTCCTAGGAAAGGTCAAGATGACGGAGCCGGGACTTCTGCTTCCAGTCAAGGAACAGCCTCATTTAGTGGGATTTCCAACTTTGTCCCCCAATCACAACTTACTTACAAGTGTAAAGACAAAATTAAAAGGGAAAACAGTGGGATAAGGGGAGTGGAAAAACACCATCACGCCCTCAATGCTCCAAAATCCTTTAGATTTTTCTTTGTGATGAAAAAACTGAAGGAAATAGTTGTAGAGCCTTTATTCAAACCAGCTCGACCATCCTGGATGCCAAAACAAATTCACAAGGAGTGCTGCGACAAATAACGCTCGTTAGAGCATAGACAGACCATGCCAGACACAGACAGATATAAAAACTGAATCCACAATCAATCCACTTGAGCACCAGCTCTCCAGCTGCTTCAGGGAGAATAAACTCTTCAAACAGCTCCTACGGAATAACTGGGGGGTGAAGCATCGTCCCGACTCCCCTTATTCCCTGTTCTCCTCCAGGAGATCCTGGTCATGCCCTTCTTTTCCCCAACGGTTCCGTCTAATCTTATTTCTCTTGGATGGATCTTGCTCAACTCCAGATCTCAAGCAACCCCATGAGGCAGTGGGCTCCACAGACTGGATTTCCAAGCCTCCAAACTCAACATTTTTCATGTGCGAGCTCATGACTTAACAAATTACTGTTCTCCGTTATTTATGATTTTTACCTCGAAATCGTCAAGCAGAGCCTAGACCCAGATCTGGAGTCAAGTAACATATAAAGTTGCCTTTCCACGTTAAAATTGCTCAAAACCATCAGTTTTAATCCTGCCTAATATGTCGCGTTTCTGCCTTTAACCCTTCCCACCTCCCCATGTTTCTATAAAAATCTTGTTCTTTTCATAAAGAAAGGTTGCTCGAAGCTTGATCTGCCTCAATAACCCATTTGGATGAAAAATATTCCAGATACACACGAGGACTAATTGGTCACGTTGAAAACGAGACGCAGAGAACTTCATATGCAAAATAAACATCAACAACATCGTTAAGATAAACCCTGATGGAATGAATGAAGTTGAGCGACTTCTAGGCTGGCGTTCTGAGGAATCGTGAAGCACAGACCTCCCCAAACAGCAGGGGCTGATGGGTCACCAACCATCCAGAAAGACCCTCAGCCACCTCCAAGCACACGCGACTTCAGGTTTAGTGGCAAAAAACAAGGCTCGGTTCCTACCTGTCGATGATCACGGGGTCAGACGGGGTCTCATTTCTGTTGCCGCAACTTTTTTTCTCACAGCACCGGCTAGAGAGAGAAGGAAAAGCAAAATGAGAGAAGGACTGTGACCGCTGGGAGGAAAGCAACAAGCCGAAAGGCTTCTCTGCAGACCTTCAGGGGGCTGGAACTGGACGGGCTTTGAGGCCCCTTCCAACCCAAACCAGCCCGAGTCAAACCGGGAAGCCATTCCAAGCAGAGAAATTTAAAATAAATAAATAAACATAAGGCTTAAGTTTGCTGAAGGCAGCACAAAATATGAAAGAGGAGGGGTTTTTTTCCCCTTGAAATGCCTAATATTCAATTATAAATACCCATAATAAGCATTTAGTCCAAAAAAACTCCTTCAGATATTAAAAATTCCAAACGCCTGCGTTTTCTCCTTAAGTCACGGTGCGCGCCGGGAACTTTCCGTTTGCGAGTGGAAATTGCCCAGCCAGACGAGATCCGACCAGCAAATCTATTTGAATAGCGGCTCTAACCATTTCAGCATTTCTACATTCCCTTCGCCTCCAACCCGCACTTATTCATCGATGCTAGTCCTTTTAAAATAAAAGGATACACTAAATATTTAAAAATCCCTGGGGCAGCCCCTCGAGCTGCTGTAAATTGTCATAGCTCCATCGACCTCAGTGAAGCTATGGTAATTTGCACAAGCTGAGAAATCCCCTCTCCCTCCTCCTCCCAACTTCGGATCGAGCGCGTCTCTTAATGCCTTTCGCTGCCTAATGGTTGTTTATAAAGAATTAGAAATTTTGGTACTGAAAGTCAAGATGTGAGATACTTACTAGAGGGAAGGAAAAAACTCAGAAAAGCAGAAAATGCTCAGTCAGAAGGATAGAAATTTGGCGTATGCGTCTGGCATAGAGT
>WAAB01023666.1:32989-88202 GCA_013389865.1 Piaya cayana | reverse complement strand
TGCAAGCACACATTGCGAGCTCAAGTTAAGATTCTCATTCACCAGCACACCCAAGTCCTTCTCTTCAGGGCTATTCTCAATCCGTTCTCTGCCCAGCTCCTTCCTGGGAGAATAATCCATGTATGAAAAATCAATAAAGAAACAAGCTTCTTACAGGGTTAAATTCAAGGTAGCCAACACAAGGAGGACTGTTGGCTTTAGCAATCAGACTGTCTTAGTGTGTTGGGTTAAATCTCCTCTGTACTGTGCTACAGCACCTCTACTATTTCCAGCTTCAGCGTAGTAATGATGGTGCCTTGACAGAAACAATATCAAGGGAAACAGTGATGTAGACAACAAATACGTGAGATGCACTTTACTTTTTTAATTATTTTCTCCATGCAGGAGTTGTTGGTTTCTCCGAGACCTAGAATTCACCTGCAATGACAAACCACATGCAGAGACTCCTGAAGTTCAGTGAAATCAGATCCTAATCTGATTTTCAAGTATTTATCCAATTTTGGCTACTCAGGAAAGACTGAATATTGTTCCTACTTTATCTTTCCTTTGTCCTTCCCTTCTCCCAATCTGTAGGAACAGCAGTCATGATGGAGAGAAAGAATCTTTTTTTTTTTTTTGGAGGAAAAGTTGTTATCTGTAGCCCAAGTTATCCATCTGGATTTTATTTGAGCAAAGAGACAAAACCAAGATAATCCATTTTCAGCCAAAATCAACAGACTTGGAAAAATACAGTCCTGTCAACCAGCTTCGTTATCCCACATGTTGCCTGTTTGTTTTGGTTTAGAGCAAAACAAAGAACTAAAAAGCGTATTGTATGTTGTGTTGGGACCTGAACCAGTCTGTAAGGGGAGCCAGAGCTATAATGACTCACACACTGGGAAGAATTCCACCTGTTCCCATCCTGGAAACAGCTGATGCACTGATTCCCATGGGAATATTTTCATCTTGAACAATATACACATTTGAAGCCACTCCCTGAGTTTGTCCTATTTAGCGCTCTGTTTGCATTAAATGCTGTCCTCCAACCAGTGCAGATCTTGGCGCTGAGTGAGCATTTCTACCCCAGACTTCAGCTCTACTCTGAGTTTTTTAAGGAAATTAAGGGTAATTGATATAAGAAAGACATTGCTATAACAAAGACTGGGAAGGCTATGGTCAGTCCATTTCTGATACAAACCATTGGCCTTCTCAGCCACCTGGGTACGCTGCTGGCTCATGTTCAGTCAGCTGTCAACCAACATCCCCAAGTCCTTCTCCTCCAGGCAGCTTTCTAGCCACTCTTACCCTAGTCTGTAGCACTGTGTAGGGTTGTTGTGCCCCAAGTGCAGGACCCAGCATTTGGCATTGTTAAGCCTCATGTCACTGGTCTCAGCCCAGCAGTCCAGCCTGTTCAGATCCCTTTGCAGAGCCTCCCGACCCTTCTCATAGGTGGGCACAACATCAGCCAGCCTCCAGTACAGTGGAACTTCCCCGGTCAGCCAGGACCTCTGGAAGATGATGGAAAGAGGTTTGGCAAGCACATCCATCAGCTCCTTCAATATTCTCAGGTGGATCCCATCCAGCCTCATAGACTTATGATTGTCTAATTGGGCAAGAAAGCCTCCAACCACTTCCTCTTGTATCATGGGAGATTTGTTCTTCTCCTCTAGCTCCTGGGTGAGTACACACAGGGAACAATTTCCCTTATTATTGAAGTCTGAGGCAAAGGAGGCATTAAGTACCCCAGTCTTGTTCTCATCCTTTGTCACAGTTGTCCTCTTTGCATCCAATAAAGACTGATATTGTCCCTGGCCCTCCTTTTACTATTGATGTATTTTCAGGAAGATTTTTTTAATTATCTTTCTCTGAATTGGCCAGTCTGAAAAGCCAGTTGGGCTTTACCCCTCCTGATTTTTCCCTGCACAATCTCACTTCCTCCGTGTAATCCACCCAAGACTCTTCTCACTTCTTCCAAAGTTTATAGGCATTCCTCTTCTTTTTCATGTCCACCCAGATCTCCCTGTTCAACCAAGCTGTTGTTTTTTCCCCATGTGCCAGCTCATTTTCTGGCACATGGGTATGACTTGCTTCTGAGCTGCTAGGATTTCCTTCTTGAGGAGTACTCAGCCCTTGTGGACTCCCTTGCTCTTAAGGATGATCTCCCATGGGACTTTGCCAACCAGCCTTCTATATAGTACAAAGTCTGCTCTCTCGTAGTTTCATGTGACTGTTCTGCTAATCCCCCTCCTTACCTCACTTAGAACTGAGAATTCTAATATCTCATGATTGCTTTGCCCCAAGCACTTTCCAACTGTCACATCCCCCACAAGGCCTTCTCTGTTCAAAAACAGCAGGTCCAGGAGGGCACCTTCCCTTTTCTGTTTGTTCACCAGTTGTGACAGTTGTCTTTCACACACTTCAGGAACCTCCTAGACTGCTTTTTCTCTGCTGTATTGTACTTCCAGCAGACATCTGGTAGATTAAAGTCTCCCATAAGGACAAGAGTTGTGATCTTGAGACTTCTCTCAGTTGTTCGTAGAAGAGTTCGTCAGCTGCTTCTTTCTGGCTAAGTGGTTTATAACAGACTCCCAACACAACATCTGCCTTCTTATGGGCTCCTCTGATCTTTTCCCACAGACACTAAATCCTGTCATCACCATAATCAAGCTCAACAGTATCAAAACTCTCTGTAATACAGTGGGCTACCCCGCCTCCTTTCCTACCTTTCCTGTCCTGCCTGAAGAGTTTGTATCCCACCATAGATATGCTCCAGTTATACAAGTTGTCCCACCACGTTTCTGTGATGGCAACTACGTCATAGTCTTAGCTTGGTGAAGGTGAGGAAAGGTAGCAGTAACTTGCTTCTGCATCACTCTTGATGAAGCATAGTAAGAATTATGGAATTTATGAATGTGTCTACATAGACGTGTACAGGTAGATGTGAGCTGTCTTGCTATCTTCTCAGCTAAACAAATATCAACAAGATGGGTGTGGCCTTGATGCACTAGATCTGTATCCATCCATATTGACTTCTGTGATTATCTTACAAGGTCTAGTTCTGACATTATAGGATCAGAATGCTTTGTATTGGAAGAAACCTTAAAATTCCTCCAATTCTATTCCCTGTACCATGGATAGGGACACTTTCCACTGGACCAGGTGGCTCAAAGCCTCATCCAGCCTGTTCTTGAACACCTCCAGGGATGGGGTGTCCACCAGTTCTCCGGGCAACCTGTGCCACTGCCTCACCATCCTCACAATAAAGAATTTCTTCTTTATATCATCTAAATCTCCTCTCTTTCACCTGAAAACTGTTCCCCCTCAATGTATCCCAGCACTCCCTGATCAAGACCCTCTCCTTGATCTTTCCTGTAGGCTCCCTTTAAGTACTGGAAGGTTTCTATAACATCTCTGTAGAAACGTTTCTTCTTGAGGCTGAACAACACTAATGCTCTCAACCTATCCTTGTATGGGAGGTACTCCAGCTCTCAGATCATCTCTGTGGGCTCCCCTGCTCTCATTCCAACAGATCCACATTCTTCCTGTGCTGAGGAAACCAGAAATGAATGCAGGGTCCAGATGAGGTCTCACTAGAGTGAAGTAGAGGAGCAGAATCACTTCCCCTGGCCTTCTGGCTACACTTCTGATGCATCCCAGTATACAGCTGGCTATCTGGGCTGCAAGCACACATTGTCAGCTCATGTTGAGTTTCTCATCCCCCAGCACTCCCAAATCTTTCTCTTCAGGGCTACTCTCAATCCATTCTATGCCTAGTCTGTATTTGTGCTTGGGATTGGATGTTAGCACTAATTTGATGCATGACTGTATGATCATTTCTGCATTTCTTCTACCTAAAAGATTTTTCATGAGTGAGGGTGTGTTGAGGGAATCAGTCCTCAGTTTGCAAATCTATTCTTATGCAGATGTTGAACTGGCTGCAAAGAGTTGGGTCCATTCCCTGGCATAGCTAAAATTGCTTCTTTTTTTCAGAAAATTTATTCTTCTATCTGCAAAACAAGTGTAAATATTTCATCACTTCAAGCAGGGTTTATAAAAAAATCTGTTATGTGGAATGTGTTTGTTAACCAGGATGCTATTTCAGTGGTTTGAGTAAACTAAGCACCTACTGTGCAAGTGGTGAGACCTCCTGCTACCTTCAGCTTCTCTACAATTGTTGTTACTATTACATTGTCATTACTTATGCAAAACTTCAAGAAAACAAAGAAAAAGAGGCCTACTGCAATAGGATGGAAAAATAAAGATTGATTTTTCTGGTTTTGAATAATAGAGCATAGAGCTGTATTCTGTCTTTCCTCCATTTGCTGTTGATCGAGGAAGGCTTCACTGGTTCAGTCCTGACAAGTAGAATGCTGCAGAATATGTCTACATGGTTCTTCTTCAAATAAAACTCATTGTTTTTAAAAGTGAATGTGATGAGACTTTAGGTTAAGGTCATTAATCTCTCCATAGCACATTTGTAGCATTGATTTGGGCCAGATGTTTTACATTTTTCATGCCTCAGTCATCAGCTGAATGTCTGACTGTTGACCCATATTTTGGAGAGTAAACATCAAGAAACCCTTTGTGGTAACTGTAGTTTCCTGTCAGCTGGAAAAATGTTGGAAACCTTTTCTCATGAACTTCTGTCCCTGGCCGCCTGTATTTCCTGTCCAAGATCTTTCTAAGCAGGTTGGCATGGTGACAATCTTTAGCTAACATGCAATCGTTGATTAGAGAAAAATGGAATGTAAATTGCAGTTTAGATAAACTATAAGGAATCTTGTTTCCTAACAGTTTCTTTTAAAGCATGAAGACATAGGGCAAAAGAATATAATAATGCCATTTTGTATATCATTCAGACTGGTGCCTTCAGAGCATTAACTCGCTAACATTCGTGATTTCCTTTGTACTTGGCAACATTCACATTTCCGATGTACTTGAGCAGATTAGGTTTCACAGTGGTAAACAAAATTAAAAAAAAAACCCAAAGCCCACAAAATGCATTATGAGACTTTGAAACAGTCTGGAAGGCTGAGTATTTGTATTCTTAGGACTGGATGTGACTTTGATTAAGATCTGTGGAAAGAATGAAATTAAATTCAATATGAGATTGATCAGGACTGCAAGTACTTCCTATACCACTATGATTTCAATTACAAGGCAATAAAGGACAGAGAGGAATTTTGAGGTCAGCCATTGTGCCAGACTGGCAGTGTTTCTTGAAATCTCCTGTCTCATCAGCAATTGTTAATCAGGCTTGGTAAAGAGATGGATGAACTAAGGTGACTTGCTGATGTGGATTGGCTTTTAACTCAACAAAAGCTGTTGAGCTCTTTGAGAACAGGAGATATGGGCTGAGGAGTCAGCCTTCAAACAACAAGAAGGTGTTGAAAAAACACATAGCTGTGATACTTTGAGACATGTTTTAGTAGGCACAGTGGTGTTGGGCTGATGGTTGGACTAGATGAGCTTAGAGGTCTTTTCCAACCTTAATGACTCTACAATTCTATGATCAGTCTCAATGCTGCTGTAGACACCTCTTTTCTTTCTATCTTTGTCTTTGAGCTAGAAAAAAAATGTTTAGATGGTGCTGCTGCTATTTTTAGTTTCTGATGGACATGCAAGCTTCCAAACTGGATTGTCTCTGGAAGATTAAGCAACTTCATGGAGGAAAGCACTAAATGTGAGGTGGGTGAGACAAGGTCCCAAACCCAAATGCATAACTAGCCACTGCAATTTGTATATCCATTCTGTGTCTGGAGGAGCATCCACATAATAACAGACTTTTGTACTCCTGCTTTAACTGGAAGCAACAAAGATTGGACTTGTAGATCTTAAAGGTCTTTTCCAACCTAAACTGTTCTGTGAGTCTGTGATTATAGTAGTATAAATAAAAGTGGATGTGACATCAGTGATTTTAGTGAGATTATATGAATTCTTGGAGAAGATGAAAAAGATCACTTGAAAAAGCTGACTTGAAAATCTAGGTGTAAAGTGACACTCCACAATTGCATATAAAGTAAGGCATCAAGAAAACCAGAGACATTATTGCCAGCATCAAAGCTATACAGACAAAACCCAGCACAATATCCCTGGAATCTACCAGCACTAGGTATGAAATGGAAAGGAGAATCAAGAAATTCCAGCCTTTATTCCAGAGTTCTGTACACCATTGTAGCTCATTTACACTTTCTGCAAAGGCAAATGGCAATCAAATTCCATTGTGATAATTCAGACTGAGCTGGTAGCCTGTAGCTGCTGCTTGGTCAACTGAAACTTCCCAGTCTGTTGGCTTTAATTTCCTGCTCTCTCTCATCTGTGGTTATGAACATGCAGCGCTGAAGCTTAAGGCATAAAGCCAGTGTATATCATGCAGTGGTAGCTAAAGAGGCACTTAAGGAGCTATGACAAAACATGAGAAAATATTCCCTCAGTTGTCAAAGAGTAAATTTGCTCTCTTGGGGCAAAGCTGCTTTTATTTTGGTTCGTAGAAGACATTTTAGAATGTCTTGAGTTGGGACAAGTTAATTGTCACCCTCTAACTGCTTCTGAACTCATGGCCGGGAGGCAAAATTGTTTGAGCTGGAAACAACACCTTGTAAACAGGTATTTTGTAATGCCTGGGTTAATAGATAGAGATTATTTAGGCACAAGCACAGTACAAATAACAAGTATAAAATGAAGAGTAAAAAAACATTCAAGACAGAATCATAGAATCAACAGGTTGGAAATGACCTCTGAGATCTCTGAGTCCATCCATACCTATCTGTGACTAAACTATATCCTTAAGTACCTCACCTACCTGTCTTTTAAATACCTCTAGGGATGGTGAGTCAACCACCTCCCTGGGCAGCCTGTGTCAGTGCCTGATAAAGCAGCATAAAGCAACACCTCCCATTCTAAAATCCTTTCACTGAGATAATAAAAATATGTGGGCAGGAAAATTTTATATAATAAGGCATCATTTGCTTTGTTAAGAACAATTAGTCTCTTATGGCCAAACTGAAAGCATAAGTGATTCATAATTAATTCTATATTATAGACTCTACCCTTAAATGTCTACTAAATGACATTTCTTTTATCTATTTATGTAAGAACAATTCAATGCCTGAGTGATTGAGAAAGAAATGTTTTCCTTCATGAAAAGCATTTCCCTTCTCCCATCTGAAATAATATCATTGTTGCAAGTGATGATACAGAGAAACTTCCTTAGCAGTGCTTGAAGTCCAGAATACTAGCAATTAAAACAATCATGAAATGGAAATACCATTCTTCAGTAAAATCCTCAATCAATGCTCCCAAGAAGTGGCACTAGACATAAGTTGTCCCCAAACTGACATCCACAACATGCATTCCTAGAAAAAAGAAGTCAATTTTGTAGATAATAAACCTGCTTCTCACTTGAGAAAAATGTTTTCACTTCCATTAGTTATAAATTATTCCGTAAAACCACAAACACTCTGCCTGTGCATATACAACTGTCTCATTACAGAATCATAGAATCATTAAGGTTGGAAAAGATCTCTAAGATGATCAAGTCCAACCATCAGCCCAGCACCATGCCTCAAAGTGCCATGGCNAGTCAACCACCTCCCTGGGCAGCCTGTGTCAGTGCCTGATAAAGCAGCATAAAGCAACACCTCCCATTCTAAAATCCTTTCACTGAGATAATAAAAATATGTGGGCAGGAAAATTTTATATAATAAGGCATCATTTGCTTTGTTAAGAACAATTAGTCTCTTATGGCCAAACTGAAAGCATAAGTGATTCATAATTAATTCTATATTATAGACTCTACCCTTAAATGTCTACTAAATGACATTTCTTTTATCTATTTATGTAAGAACAATTCAATGCCTGAGTGATTGAGAAAGAAATGTTTTCCTTCGTGAAAAGCATTTCCCTTCTCCCATCTGAAATAATATCATTGTTGCAAGTGATGATACAGAGAAACTTCCTTAGCAGTGCTTGGAGTCCAGAATACTAGCAATTAAAACAATCATGAAATGGAAATACCATTCTTCAGTAAAATCCTCAATCAATGCTCCCAAGAAGTGGCACTAGACATAAGTTGTCCCCAAACTGACATCCACAACATGCATTCCTAGAAAAAAGAAGTCAATTTTGTAGATAATAAACCTGCTTCTCACTTGAGAAAAATGTTTTCACTTCCATTAGTTATAAATTATTCCGTAAAACCACAAACACTCTGCCTGTGCATATACAACTGTCTCATTACAGAATCATAGAATCATTAAGGTTGGAAAAGATCTCTAAGATGATCAAGTCCAACCATCAGCCCAGCACCATGCCTCAAAGTGCCATGGCCACATGGTTTTTGAACCCCTGCAATATATCCCTGCATTGCACAAAAAAGAAGAATTCATGAACACAGACTGGAAGAGCAGCTATAATTTATATACTCATATATATACATGGAGCAGGAAATCTACTACACACTTATTTTTCAATGAAGCTAGGAACTAAGCTTATTCTAGTGTGTAAAAAAAAATTCACTACAGTTCTTTTACTTACAAAACCCTTAAAGATAATACTAATTATCTGCTAGCACCATGTAAAATTATGTTACCACCTGGGATGACAGAATTCAAGGAAGAGTGTGGAACAAGTGGTGTTCCTCAGAGGCTGGTATTTGGATCAGCATGGTTTAACATCTTTCTCAGAAACATGGACTGTGGAATTGAGTACACCCTTAGCAAGTCTACCAACACCAACCTTTTTGATACAGTTGATCTGCTGGAGAGAAGGGATGCCATTCAGAGGGACCTGGACAGGCATGAGAGGTGGGCCTGTGCTAACCTCATGAAGTTCAACAAGGGCAAGGTCCTGCACCTTAGTCAGGGCAATCCCAAACACAAATCCAACCTGGGCAGAGAATGGATAGGGAGCGGCTCTGAGGAGAAGGACTGGGGGTGTTGGTGGATGAGAAGTTCAACATGAGCTGTCAATGTACACTTATATTCCAGAAAGCCAGTCGTATCCTGGGCTGCATCCAAAGAAGTGTGACCAGTAGGTCAAGGAAGGTGAAGTCATGGATGCCCCATTCCTGGAGCTGTTTATGGCCAGGCTGGATGAGGCTTTGAGTAGCCTGATCCAGCAGGTGTCCCTGCTCATGACAGGGGTTTGGAACTGGAGAATCTTAAAGGTCCCTTCCAACTCAGAACAATCTCTGATTCTATGATTCCCAGCAACATGACTATCACATGCCTGTGTACCCCTTTATTAGCCGCTCCAACTGTAATTTCATGCTTACACATGCCACACAGACAAAGTTTCCCATAATGCCTTATAGCTGGAGAAGGATGGCTAATTTCATTTATTTATTAATTATTTGAAATTGCATTTGAAAAGGGTGGCGAAGAGTGTCACTAGAAAGGATGAAGGCTTTTTTAGCTACACAGTAAGCATGCCTATGCTTTTGGGATGGATTTCCAGCACAGCAGCCTCTTTCACCATGATCCAGCAAAGCACTGGAGCCTAGATTGGACATAATCCTACACTCACATGCTTTGCTCAGCTAGGGCCAGGATGCTGAGCACTTTGTACAGTCAAATCTCTAGTGCATTTGTACAATAAAGAAGTGTAAGTCTAAAAAGCCACTCTAAGTTCCAACTGTGTTGTGAGAATTTATCTCTGCACTTCTGGAAAATTAACCTGAGCACTGAGCAGAAGCCAACCAATAGGTTGAAATCCAATGCACTACTGTGAGGGTGGTAAGGCACTGACACAGATTGCCCAGAGAAGTCATGGATGCACCATCCCTGGAGGTGTTTGAGGCCAGGTTGGATGGGGGTTTGAGAATCCTGATCCAGTGAAAGGTGTCCATGCCCATGGTGAGGGGTTGGAACTGAAGATCCCTTCCAACTCAAACCTTTGCATGTTTCCATAATTCTATGATACATGTGGCAGACTCTGGTAAAGTTCATATTGTGAGTATATACCTGGTTTTGCACAGAATATCCAGCATGGATAGAACTTTTTAAACTAGAACTATTTAAATTAGCCTGTTGCAGAAGAGAAAGGCAATTAGACAGATATGCGATTGCCCAAATTGTCAAAACCCATATGAAGTCATTTTTCTTACAGTCATTGATTTTTCTTTTGTTTGTTACTTTTGAAAGAAAGAAGATAAAGCATGCAATCTTCTCTAGTACTGTAGACCTTTCAATTCCCTTTTCACCTTGTCAATAGCATGTAAAGCTGATCAAGCTTGTTTGGATACTCTTAAGCATGGCTAGTCTCTTCAACTGAACACTTTCATATCTGGATCTCATTAGTGCTGATTTCTCATAGACCTCATATCACATGATCTGAGACATTAATCCATAATTTCCTTTCCTTTTTAGGGTTGAAAAAAAAAAAGGAGATAAATGTAAAGATGGGGCAGAGTGATGAACATTCCTTTATGTTTCTTGAGAGAAAGAAAATATCACCTTTTTGTTGTTTTCTAATAAAACTTCTGCATAGCAACATTGAGAATCCTCCTGTTGTCCAAAACATCTTCTTGTCACTCATACACTCTCACATAAGAAGAGCTCACCATTATACAAATAAGAGGAGTTATTTTTACTTCACAAGCACCAGTGCCCAACTTTGGGGAAAAAAAAATCCCTGAAAAGCTATTAGCATTACTGCCTTTCTGTCCTGTACAAGAAAATTTTGGCATTTCTGTCTTCCTGTCCTTTACACCGTAGAAAATTATTGCTGCTTCAATTGAAGCACAGCTGTAAATCAGCTATAAATGTGTTGAAACTTGTGCTTATTTGCTCAGGAACGAACAGGGAACTGGAATAGGACTCCTTTAACGTGGATATGCTGCAGACTGAAACCCTTATTTTTCTCCAGGCACTGAGCTCCATTATGATTTTTATTCACTCTGCTATTCTGCTCTGGCTTTCTCACTGGAATTACACTCTCATCAACAGAGAGGAAGGTTGAATGAAATGGCCATTATGAGATTCAACAAGGCCAAGTCCTTCACTTGGGCCACAACAGTCCCATGCAATGCTACAGGCTTGGGGAAGAGCAGCTGTAAAGCTGCCCAGTTGTAAGAGACCAGGGGATGCTGGTCAACAGCAGCTGAATGTAAGCCAGCAGTGTGCCCAGGTGGCCAAGAAGGCCAACAGCATCCTGGTTTGTATCAGCCACAGTGTGGTCAACAGGAGTAGCAAAAAGATTGTCTCCATGCACTCAGTTCTGGTTAGGCCACACCCCTAATCCTGAGTTCAGTTTTGGCCCCCTTACTATAAGAAGGACATCAAGCTGCATGACAGCAGACCTGGGGCAGGGTCTGGGGTTGTTTAGTCTGGAGAACAGAAAGCTGAGGGGAGACCTCATCACCCTCTACAACTACCTGAAAGAAAGATGTAGCAAGGTGGGTGATGGTCTGTTCTCCCAAGAAACAAGCAATAGGACAAGAGGAAATGGCCTTAAGTTGCACCAGGGATGTCTAGACTGGATATTAGGAAAAAATAATTTACTGAAAGAATCATAGAATCATAGAACAACCAGGTTGGAAAAAGACCTCTTGGACTACCAAGTCCAACCATTCCTATCTGCCACAAAATCATGTACCTGAGCACCTCATCTACCCATCTTTTAAATACCTCCAGAGATGGTAACTCAACCACCTCCGTGGGCAGCTTGTCCCAGTGCCCATTTCTTACCAATATCTAGTCTGAAATTCCCCTGGCACAGCTTGAGGTCGTTCTCCCTTGTCCTGTTCCCTGTCACTCGGGAGAAGAGGCCAGCACCTTCCTCTCCACAACCTCCTTTCAGGTAGTTGTAGAGAGCAATAAGGTCACCTCTCGGCCTCCTCTTCTCAAGGCTGAACAACCCAAGCTCCCTCAGTGGCTCCTCATAAGACTTGTTCTCCAGCCCCTTCACCAGCTTCGTTGTGCTTCTCTGGACATGCTTCAGTGCCTCAACATCCTTCTTGTGGTGAGGGACCCAGAACTGAACACGATATTCAAGGAGCGGTCTCACCTGTGCCGAGTACAGAGGGAGAATAACCTGCCTGGACCTGCTGGTCATGCCATTTCTGATCCAAGTCAAGATGCCATTGGCCTTCTTGGCTGCCTGAGCACACTGCTGGCTCATGTTCAGTTGTTGTCAACCAACACCCCCAGGTCCTTCTCCTGCAGGCAGTTTTCTAGCCACACTTCCCCTAGTCTACAGCACTGTAGACTAGAGTGGTGAAGCCCTAGAGGAAGCTGACCAGAGCAGTGGTAGAGTCCTCATCCCTGGAGGAGTTAAAAAAAATGTATGGCCGAGGCACTTCAGGATGTGATTTAGTAAGCACAACGGTGTTGAGCTGACAGCTTGACTTGCTATCTTCGAGGTTTTATCCAACCTTAATGATGCTATGATCCTATAAATATTTTGAAGTAGGAAGCCTAATAACAGAGAAGGGAGGAAAAAAAAAACCTCTGGAGACAGCTAGGAAAGGTTAACTCATTCTTGTTTGTAAGGAATCAGTAACTTGGCAGCAGAGCAGGAGCATCCACTATTCTCAGCCCCGGCCAGCAGAGCGGAGGTTCAGCACCATGGCCAGCGCCCGCGCCAGCCCGTCCCAGGCCCCGCGCTGCTGTGGGGCTGATGTTATGGGGATGAAGCTGTGGTGGTGATTCCATGGGCTTGATGGCATAGGGGTAATGCTACTGGGATGATGTCATGGGGCTGATGCTATGGGGCTGCTTCTAAGGGTTGGAGACGGAACAGCGCCCCTCTACATGGGGCAAACACCTCTTCAGTCTCTTCCACAAAATCCGCAAAGCTCTAGCCTTTAAGGAAAGAGCAGAAGGGATTTAGAGATGTCAGCCTGGGCAACACTTTTCGTGCTGGGGTGGAAGCATTAGATGGCTTTTTAAGCATTAAAACTTGAACCACCTGCAAAGAGTGCTGTTTATGAGTCTCTAGCCCCAGTGATTTCTTGGTTTGTGTTGAAAGTGCCTACAAAACCCTGAGGAAATGTCAGGTTACTTTCCTATGATGTTTCATACTTCTTTTTTTTCTTCATTTCAGCAAACAGTGGTTTATTACCACCGGCAATGCTTTTCCACAAGAAAAACATATCGATGAGCAGAACAGTGGTGAAATTCTTAGGCTATAATCATAAAAATGTGCCAGGAATTCATGACTGCCCAAAGCTTTACATGCTGTTGACAAAGTGAAAGGGGAATTGAAAGGTCTGCAGCACTGGAGAAATTAAGACCCCTGAAGGATTACTTTGTTAAACTCCTAGATGTATGGTCCTCTCTGCTGTTTCCCACCTGGTGGTGACCTCAGGTCTCAGATCAGACTTTATAGTCTTTAATGTCTTTTCCATTCTAAATGATCTGTGACTTTGTGGTCTAGTTTCCCACTGGCTCCTTGTGTCCCTACAAGAGATGTCTTCATTTATTTGACTTCGTGAGGAGTTAGGGTTCTTGACTTTATGTTGTCACTACTCTGAGAGCAAGTAAATCTGTGCCAAGAGATGTCTTCTGTGATCACAGAATCATGGAAAAGTTTGAACTGGAAGGGACCATAAAGGACATCCAGTTCCTACTACCTTCCCACAGGCAGGGACACTTTCCACTGGATTGGGTTGCTCAAAGCTTCATGCAGCCTGGCCCCGAACGCCTCCATGGGTGGGACATACATGACTTTTCTGAAGAACTTGTGCAAGATGTTAAACAACACTGGTCCCAATACCAGCCCCTGAGGAGCACCACTTGTTACCTGTTTTATCTATCCCCCCGATATTCTCTGAAAACTGTCAGCACTTGTGCCACAGGCTGATACAGGATCTTCAGTCTACATCCCCTTCACAGACCTTCTTATGGAGACCTGCATGTCTCTTGCAATGACTTACCTGTCTGTCAGTTTCCATGCTCCCCTTCCCCAGGGATTAAGTGCACTCCTGTCCCTCCTGTTTCACTTTTCCTGGACACCATGTCTTTGCAAAGGCCTTCACCTTCCTCTATTGGTGGAGCTGCTCTCCAGCTCTAGAGCTCCAAATGACCCCACAGCACTAGGGAGCCTGGAGCAGGAGTCCTTAGTTAGGACAAGAAGAAATGGCCTCAAGTTGCACCGGGGGAGGTTTTGATTGGATACTGGGAAAAACTTCTCTCCTGAAAGAGTGGTGAAGCACTGGTAGAGGCTGCCCAGGGAAGTGGTGGAGCCTCCTTCCCTGAAGGTGTTCAACAAATGTGTAAATGTGGCACTTTGAGGTATGGTTTAGTAGGCACAGTGGCGTTGGGCTGATAGTTATAGAATCATAGAATCATCAGGTTGGAAAAGACCCACAGGATCATCGAGTCCAACCAGCCCCTTCACCAGCTTTGTTGTGTTTCTCTGGACTTGCTCCAGAGCCTCAACATCCTTCTTGGGGTGAGGGGCCCACAACTGAACATAGTATCCGAGGAGCGGTCTCACCAGTGCAGAGTACAGAGGCAGAATAACCTCCCTGGACCTGCTTGTCATGCCATTTCTGATCCAAGTCAAGATGCCACTGGCCTTCTTGGCCACCTGGGCACACTGCTGGCTCATGTTCAGTTGTTGTCAACCAACACCCTCAGGTCCCTCTCCTCCTGGCAGCTCTCCAGACAGACCTCACCCAGTCTGTAGCTCTGCATAGGGTTGTGGTGCCCCAAGTGCAGGACCTGGCATTTGGCCTTGTTAAACCTCATCCCATTGGACTCAGCCCAGTGGTCCAGCCCGTTCAGATCCCTTTGCAGAGCCTCCCTACCCTCCAGCAGATCAACACTTCCACTCAGCCTAGCGTTGTCTGCAAACTTAGTAAGGGTGCACTCTATGCCTTCATCCAGGTCACTGAAAAAGACATTGATACAGTTGGAATGGATAAGCTTAGATCTTTTCCAGACTTAATGACTCTACGATTCTTACTCTGTCCATCCCCTACACCACCAGTGACTGCGGGAAACAGGTGGAGAAAACATCCCCCAGCCTTCCTGGAGGTGAGAACCTGCTGGAGGAAACATCTCACCCAACCCCCCTCACCTGCTTAGCGGGCAGGGACGGGACCGTCTTCCCAGCCACTTGCAGCGGCGACAACACTCCCCGACCTTACCTGCGGGTCACCAGAGGACTCGGCGTGGGGACACGCATCCCATCCCGCCCCCGCAGCTCCCGCCTCCACCCGGCAGCTCCGCCGCGGGCCCCGCCGGAGCCGGGATGCTGGTGGGGCGAGCCGGGGACGGGCGGCTTCCCCCCGCTCCGCCGCCGCCGCTGCTGCTGCTGCTTCTGCTGCTGCTGACGCTGCCCGGCCCGGGGCCGGCGGGTGAGTGAGTGCGGAGAGGAGCGGGCACCGCATCCCGCATCGCGGGGCGAGAGCCGAGGGGCTGCGGGGGTCAGCCCCGCATCCCGGGTCGGGAGGGGGCAGCGGGTGGGAAGTTTCCGCCGGGGCAATCAGAAAAGGCTGAAAAATAGTGATGGACAGACTGATTAAAGATCGTGTTGGTTTGTTTGTTTTTTTCTGTTTGTTTGTTTTCCTTTCTTTTCTTTGAAGCCTTTTCATAGAATCATAGAATAGTTTGGGTTGGAAGGGACTTTAAAGCTCATACAATTCCAACACCCCTGCCATGGGCTAGGATGCCTCCCACTGGATCAGTGTTTAAAACCCCATCCAACCTGGCCTTGGACACCTTCAGGTGTGGGGCATCCACAACTTCTCCAGGCAACCTGTGCCAGTGCCTCCCCGCCTTCACAGTAAAAGATTTCTTCCTAATATCTCAACTGAATCTTCTCACTTTCAGCTTAAAATCATTCCCCCTTATCCTATCCCTGCCCTCCCTTGGTAAGAGCCCCTCCTCAGCTTTCCTGCAAGCCTTCTTTCCGTACTGGAAGGCTGCTGTAAGGTGTCCCTGCAGCCTTCTCTTCTCCAGGCTGAACAACCCCAACTCTCTCAGCCTATCCTTGTATGGGAAGTGCTCAAGCCCTCATATCATCATTGTGGCTTCCTCTGTACTCCCTCTAAGAGATCTGTATCCTTTGTGTTTTGAGAACTCCAGAACTCAATGCAGTTATGCTGGAACAGCCTGAAACAGGAACTTGGATAGGATTACATGTTTTGTTTGGAAATCCTCATGTGTCTTTGGAAAGGGCTAGGTGCCTCACATTGATTTTCCCTTTCTACTAGTTGGCTTTGATGTACTTAAACTAGGTGCTTACATGCTGCACTAAAACATGAGTGTAAGAGCAGAGGCTCTCAGGTAGCCCTTGCTGCCCATTCATTCACACAGATTGTGGGCAACTATCAGGGAAAAGTTGATGAGAAAATGAGAGTAACCTGCCCCAACCCAGCGAGCCAGCAGCCACAGATGTCCTAGGCTCAGCCTAGTATCTGGGCTGCAGCACAGCAGTTCTCTTACAAGAAATGCTCAGCAAACTACCAGAAGGGTTAATGCTGATAGCAAGAAAAGAATGAAAGGAAAAAAAGAACACCTGTTCCCTTTTGCTACCTGTTAAACCATGGCTGGGCATCAGAAGTATTTTTACCGAATTAAATAACTGGGGTTACACCATGAGAAATGAGAACAAAGCAACCATCAGTGAAATACTAGAGTAGAGCAGAAACAGACTAAAAAAAATGCAAAAAGAAGAAATATATTCCCATGAAACTCATTGCCATGGAGATCTGTCACACTTTAACAATTCAGTCTTGTGCATGGTTTTGGGCTTATTTGCTCAGCTGATCATATGTAAATTAGTGTTCTTTTGCTAAGAACTTGGATGTAGATGTTGTTTGCAAAGCACAACCATAAGTTTTATATTATATACAGTTATCGGCTTCTCAGGATATATTATAACCTATCATAAGTCTACTGGATACAATAACAGCTTAGTGCAGTTCACCTAATAAACCTAGTGTAAGACAAGCACAGTTTAGCCCTTTGCTATTCTCTCTGCTGCTTATTGTAAGAAAGCACCTTGTGGGTTTTTATATCAATTGACTCATTAAAGCATTGAGCTTTGGGTAGGAAAAAATCAGCCGATGTATTGCCCAGGAACAGGTTGCTCAGAGAAGTCATGGATGCCCAATCCTGGACGTGTCCAAGGGCAGATTGGATGAGGCTTTGAGCAACCCAATCCAGTGGAAGTTACCTCTGCCTGTGGCAGGGGGTTGGAACAAGGCGATATTTGAGGTCCCTCCCAACCCAAACTGTTCCATGATTCTATGTAAAAGACTTTGGAAAGTGCTTTTGGAGCAGAAACTTGCTAATGAAGAAAAATCTTTCTTACCCTGGGACAGCCTGGGACACATGTCCATTCTTGATGCAGCATGTACTACTTGGATAATTAAAGTGCCTGAGGGAAAAGTACTGAAGAGTTGGCGCACCACAACCATTCCAGCAGCCTGGAATTTGCACCTGTGGTGGAAGGTGCTCCTATCACCACATGATCAGAGAGTTGAAATTTGGAGCTCCTGTGTGTGAAAGCACCACCGTTCAGCACTACTCACAGAAACAATCTGCTACACTGATATAAACCTTATCTGAAATAATTTTTGCTGGAGGTGGTCCAGGCCTCACACATGCAGGGAGCAGGAGTCCTAGTTCTCACATGCTCATTTGGCAGCAGATTAAAGGCTCTTACTACTTAAGAAAAACTTTATTATAAACTCATTTATAATTGTCCTCTTTTGGGGGGAAAAAGTTAGAATTCAGGATGCCAAAGATAATTCTAGTGTAGCAGATAGGAGCAGAGAGGACAACATTGATTCCTTATACTCATTTAAATTTGTGGTGATACATTCAGTAATGTCACTGAGGCCAGGATTTCACCCTACTAATATTAACTGATGGACTTCCCAGATGTGTTGGTACCATTGGAAATACAGAGCATAATTCAACAGTATCGGTTCACTACCCAGGAGGCAGTGAGCAGAAATGGCACTGCTCAGTTCATAGAAAGAACTTTGCTGCCTGGGGCAAGGCTTCTCAGCTCAACTACGACATCAGAGTGACAAAGCTGTGTGGACCCTGGTGCCAGGGCCTGCTCTTCTGTACCACCCTCCATGACGTGCAGAAATTTGGTGTCCTGTATTCCTTAATCACAGCTTTGTATGTAAAGACTTTTTACTGACCTATTTACATCACTGACTCATCAAAATAAGCTTTTATGTATTACGTTTTATGTATATAATGCTATAGTTACTTTATTCTGGATGAAGATGGTGCTGTGGAAACAATGGGGTTTCTTATATGTCATGGCTGTGTGCTGACATCTTAAAAAATGGCCAAGACTTTGACATCCTGTGGTCAACTGCTGAACCACACCTAGGAGAGAAGAATCTCTCACTGATTTTTAATCACATTTTGGGTTTCCCAGGTGTTTTGTTAAACTTGCAGTGCCTAGCGTCAATCCTTAGTTAGTCTGACTCATGCAACTCAGTGGTGGTAAGACAAATTGTCTCTTAGATGTGGGAACTAAGACTGTAGACCTTTTCTATTCCTATGAATAGTCATTCTCACTTGTCGTTTGTAACCCACAGCTCTTCTTGTAATGAAAGGAGTAGGTTTCCCTCAGTAAGTTTGCAGATGACAACAAATTAGGTAGAAGTGTTGATCTACTTGAGGGCAGGAAGGCTCTGCAGCGGTGTCTGGACAGTCTGGATTGATCAGCTAAGGCCAATTGTATGATATTCAACAAGACCACGTGCCAGGTCCTGTACAGTGGTCCCAACAGCCCCATGCAGCACTACATGGTTAGGGAAGAGTGGCTGGAAATCTGGGGGTACTGATTGATGGCCAGTTGAGTGCCAACTCAGCAGAAGGGGCATGGCCAAGCAAGGGGGCATGACCAATCGAAGGAGATCATCAAGCAGAAGGGGTGTGGTTGAAGGCCAATGGCATCCTGGCTTATTTAAAAAATGGTCTGACCAGCAGGAGCAGGGAAGTGATTGTCCCCCTGTACTTGGCACTGGTAAGGCCATACCTTGAATACTGGGTTCAGTTTTGGGCCCCTCAGTACAAGAAAGATATCGAGGGGGTTGAATGTGTCCAGAGGAGCACAAGAAAGTTGGTGAAGGGTCTAGAGAACAAGTCTTATGAGAAGCAGGTGAAGGAACTGGGATTGTTTAGCCTGAAGAAGAGGAGACTGAGGAGTGAAAAGAATTACAGCAGGATACTGTTCATTCATAATTTCTAATCTCCAAGAAGTAATCACTGTGAATCTTTGCTGCATCAGAATCCTCAGACCAGCCATATCTCTGCATATGATAACCTTGCAGGTATGCACTGCTTTTTCATAAACAGCTGCTTTCCAGGATCTGAGGCCCAGGAACCTGCTAGACTCTTGTAAAAAAAAAACAGTTCAGGATTACAGAATCATACACTCAATGAACGACTGGTTTTGGAAGGGTTATCTCATCCAACCTCCCTACTCAAACAGTTCCACTTTGAGCCAGTTGCCCAGGAACATGTTCAGCTGGATTTTTAATACCTCCAAGGGTGAAAAGTCCACAGCACCTCTGGGCAACCTGTGCCAGTGCTTGGTCACCCTTGCAGTAATAAAAGTTTTCCCTGGTATTTAGAAGAACTCTTCTGTGCTCCAGTGTGTACCCATGGCCTCTGGTCCTGGCACTGGGCACCACTGAAAAGAGCCTGGCTCAGTTTTTGTTGTAACCTCTCTTCAAGTACTTATAGACATTGATGAGATTCCCATGAGCCCTCTCCCCTGAACAGCCCCAGCCCTTCTAGGCTTTCTATATAGGAGAGGTGCTCAAGCCCTTTCATCATCTTCGTGGCCCTAGTCGAGCTCTCTCCAGGTCCAGGGCTTTCTGTCTCCTATGTTGAGGTGTGTCCAAGGTGTGCAAGAACATGTGTGAGAGGATTCCATCTGTGCCAAGCCTGAACAAAGAAAGTGATTTCTCTGCACTGGAACAGATTAAAATCTAAATCTGAAACTGATGGCATGGCAATGCAGATAGGTCCCAGGTTATGCAAGCAAGGTTCAGGGACCGGAGTCACCACAGAACCTAAACCCTGTGTACCATGTCAGTCCTGTCTCTCCCTGTTTCATTCCTCAGTTTGCCTAAGGTTGGATATACTCTTGCAGGATCTGTGAATCAGGCTTGAGGATTCCAGTTACTTCTTTTCCCACTTCTGCTTTAAAACGCCAAAGGAAGAACCATTTTTGAGATATTTCAGTAATTCCTGCCTCATCTGGAAACTAGATATAAACAAGTAGTCCCATAGGCAGGAGAAGTGATGGTGCCTAGTTTCTCATGACCTTTTATCTCCTGTTTAGATTATCCTGCATGCATGAATGAGAGCTTTGTTCCAAACAGTTCCCATGGAGTGGGTTCTATACTGCCTCTGCTACCATAGGAACCAGAGAAGAGCAAGAAGCTNTGACTCATCAAAATAAGCTTTTATGTATTACGTTTTATGTATATAATGCTATAGTTACTTTATTCTGGATGAAGATGGTGCTGTGGAAACAATGGGGTTTCTTATATGTCATGGCTGTGTGCTGACATCTTAAAAAATGGCCAAGACTTTGACATCCTGTGGTCAACTGCTGAATCACATCTAGGAGAGAAGAATCTCTCACTGATTTTTAATCACATTTTGGGTTTCCCAGGTGTTTTGTTAAGCTTGCAGTGCCTAGCGTCAATCCTTAGTTAGTCTGACTCATGCAACTCAGTGGTGATAAGACAAATTGTCTCTTAGATGTGGGAACTAAGACTGTAGACCTTTTCTATTCCTATGAATAGTCATTCTCACTTGCTGCAACTTTTTATGTGTCGTTTGTAACCCACAGCTCTTCTTGTAATGAAAGGAGTAGGTTTCCCTCAGTAAGTTTGCAGATGACAACAAATTAGGTAGAAGTGTTGATCTACTTGAGGGCAGGAAGGCTCTGCAGCGGTGTCTGGACAGTCTGGATTGATCAGCTAAGGCCAATTGTATGATATTCAACAAGACCACGTGCCAGGTCCTGTACAGTGGTCCCAACAGCCCCATGCAGCACTACATGGTTAGGGAAGAGTGGCTGGAAATCTGGGGGTACTGATTGATGGCCAGTTGAGTGCCAACTCAGCAGAAGGGGCATGGCCAAGCAAGGGGGCATGACCAATCGAAGGAGATCATCAAGCAGAAGGGGTGTGGTTGAAGGCCAATGGCATCCTGGCTTATTTAAAAAATGGTCTGACCAGCAGGAGCAGGGAAGTGATTGTCCCCCTGTACTTGGCACTGGTAAGGCCATACCTTGAATACTGGGTTCAGTTTTGGGCCCCTCAGTACAAGAAAGATATCGAGGGGGTTGAATGTGTCCAGAGGAGCACAAGAAAGTTGGTGAAGGGTCTAGAGAACAAGTCTTATGAGAAGCAGGTGAAGGAACTGGGATTGTTTAGCCTGAAGAAGAGGAGACTGAGGAGTGAAAAGAATTACAGCAGGATACTGTTCATTCATAATTTCTAATCTCCAAGAAGTAATCACTGTGAATCTTTGCTGCATCAGAATCCTCAGACCAGCCATATCTCTGCATATGATAACCTTGCAGGTATGCACTGCTTTTTCATAAACAGCTGCTTTCCAGGATCTGAGGCCCAGGGACCTGCTAGACTCTTGTAAAAAAAACCAGTTCAGGATTACAGAATCATACACTGAATGAACGACTGGTTTTGGAAGGGTTATCTCATCCAACCTCCCTACTCAAACAGTTCCACTTTGAGCCAGTTGCCCAGGAACATGTTCAGCTGGATTTTTAATACCTCCAAGGGTGAAAAGTCCACAGCACCTCTGGGCAACCTGTGCCAGTGCTTGGTCACCCTTGCAGTAATAAAAGTTTTCCCTGGTATTTAGAAGAACTCTTCTGTGCTCCAGTGTGTACCCATGGCCTCTGGTCCTGGCACTGGGCACCACTGAAAAGAGCCTGGCTCAGTTTTTGTTGTAACCTCTCTTCAAGTACTTATAGACATTGATGAGATTCCCATGAGCCCTCTCCCCTGAACAGCCCCAGCCCTTCTAGGCTTTCTATATAGGAGAGGTGCTTAAGCCCTTTCATCATCTTCGTGGCCCTAGTCGAGCTCTCTCCAGGTCCAGGGCTTTCCGTCTCCTATGTTGAGGTGTGTCCAAGGTGTGCAGGAACATGTGTGAGAGGATTCCATCTGTGCCAAGCCTGAACAAAGAAAGTGATTTCTCTGCACTGGAACAGATTAAAATCTAAATCTGAAACTGATGGCATGGCAATGCAGATAGGTCCCAGGTTATGCAAGCAAGGTTAAGGGACCGGAGTCACCACAGAACCTAAATCCTGTGTACCATGTCGGTCCTGTCTCTCCCTGTTTCATTCCTCAGTTTGTCTAAGGTTGGATATACTCTTGCAGGACCTGTGAATCAGGCTTGAGGATTCCAGTTACTTCTTTTCCCACTTCTGCTTTAAAATGCCAAAGGAAGAACCATTTTGAGATATTTCAGTATTTCCTGCCTCATCTGGAAAATAGATATAAACAAGTAGTTCCACAGGCAGGAGAAGTGATGGTGCCTAGTTTCTCAAGACCTTTTATCTCCTGTTTAGATTATCTTGCATGCATGAATGAGAGCTTTGTTCCAAACAGTTCCCATGGAATGGGTTCTATACTGCCTCTGCTACCATAGGAACCAGAGAAGAGCAAGAAGCTGGTGAAGGGTCTGGATCACAGGTGTTATAAGGAGTGGCTGATGGACCTGGGTTGTTTAGTCTGGAGAAGAGGAGGCTGAGGGTATCTCATTGTTCTCTGCAGCTCCTGAAGAAGAGGTTGTATCAAGGCAGGTGTTGGTTTCTTCTCCCGAGGAACAAGTGTGCCAAGTTGTGTCAGGGGAGGTTTAGACTGGATATTAGGAAAAAAATCTTCATTGAAAGAGTCATAAAGCTCTGGAAGAGGCTGCCCAGGGCATTGGTGGAGTCCCATCACTGAAGGTGTTAAAAAACTCTGTGTTGTCATGGCACTTCACAATATGATTTAGTAGGCACAGTGGTGTTGGGTTGACAGTTGGACTGGATGATTTGGGAGGTCTTTTCCAACCTTAATTATTCCATGATTCTATGATCCTTTGAACCCTTTCATGAGCTCTTCCATCCATATAGGACAAAGTAAGATAAACACATAGACTCATACAAACTCCAGATGGTGGAGAATCACTCACAATGATCACAAAATGAGCAACAAAGCAGTATATATTCCTACAAGTGTAAGCTCAGATAATAATGCTCTTCAGATATTTTATTTCCAATGATTCCTTATAGAGGCAAAGGGACTTTTTGATTCCCTTTTTCATCCTGCAGTGGTGTGGGTGTGTCCTAGGTTATACTGGACATGCCATGGCTTTAACCTTGTTTAGTAAATTTTACTTTTCTGTCTGGAACTGGACTTGGAAAGAATGATTTAGATGAATCATGCAAAAGGAAGTATTTAGAAAAAAGAGATCATTTGGAAAAGTTTATCTTTGTTTAGGATTTAGTAAATATGGGCATCAGATGCTAAGAATTATGTAGCGCACCAGATGTTTTTATGTATGTTAGGAAAAGGAAGCTTCAGGGTTACAGCATAGTGAAGCTGTTTGTTAACCTTCCTGGCAGGTGCTGAAGGGAGGACTTACACATAAAATATAATATCTGTAAACTTTGAGGTATGTGGAGGTGTGGAATTAATCATCCTGCAAGTTTGATTCAGATGCTCAGCTGACATAAAATGATGTAATTCCACTGGACTCAGTGCAATTAAGTTGATTTATACCAGCTAAGTATGTCATACATACCTCTATATTTAATTTGTTTTCCTAATAAGAGTTGAGATCAGAACATAAGCAGTATTCAACACTCCTTCAGGAGTTATTCCATTATTTTATTAGTAGAATGAAATACCATAATCTGTGTGGCTAGCAGGTCAAGAATGTGATTCTCCCCCTCTACTCTGCTCTTGTGGGACCTCAACTGGGGTATTGTGTTCACTTTTGGAATCTCTGACATAAGAAGGATATGGAACTATTAGAACAGGTCCAGGGGATGGTCACAGGGCTGGAAAACCTCTGCTATGAGGACAGGCTGAGATAGTTAGGGACGTGAAGCCTGGAGAAGCAAAGGTCCCAGGGAGATCTCATAGTGGCCTTCCAGTACCTGAAGGAGGCCTACAAGAAAACTGAGGAGGGACCTTTTAGAAGGCTGTGCAGTCGTAGGATGAGGGGGAATGACTTTGAAGTGGAAGGGAGAAGACTTAGGTTAGACATTAGGAAGAAATTCTCCACAATGAGGGTAGTGAGGCATTGACTCAGGTTGCCTAGGGAAGATATGGATGCTCTCTCCATGGAGATGATCAAGGCCAGGTTAGATGGGACCATGAACAGCCTGGTCTGGTAGGACATTCCCTGCCCACTGCAGGGGGATTGGAACTAAATGATCTTTAATGTCCCTACCAACCCAAACCATTTTATGATTCTGTGATTCTCACGCTTCTGCTCTATTTTCACCTGGAGCCCTGTGCTTAGAACGTGGATTTGTTATGAGCCCAGAAGAGGCCATGGAGATGATCTGAGAGCTGGAGCACCTACCATATGAGGACAGGCTGAGAGAGCTGGACTTGTTCGGTCTATGTAATAGAAGGGTCTGTGGAGCTGTTACAGTGACCTTCTAGTAATTAAATGGGGCCTACATGAAAGACTGGTAGGGGCTCTTTATTGGAGAGTGCAAGGATAGGATGAGGGGGGACAGTTTTAAGCTGAAAGAGGGGAAATTTAGATGAGATATTAGGAAGAAATATTTTCCTGTGAGGGCAGTGAGGGACTACCACAGGTTGCCCAGAGAATTTGTGGATGTCCCATCACTTGAGGGTATTTAAGGACAGGTTGGATGATCCATGTCAGGGCTTTGGAACTGGCTGATCTTTAGAGTACTTTCCCACCCAATCTATTCTATGATTCCATGATTCCATGATAAAAATTATTATCTGGGTCTTGGAAACAATTGTAAATAGTCAGTAATAACTTACAAATAATTATGTCTATAAATCAAATGTGAAGTTTGCTAATGTACCTTAGTGATCTTGTAATTTCATGTGACTTGTAAAGAATTTAAAGAGTAGTTCTAGAGGTGCTTGAGGCTTTCAGAGCTGTCCATGAAACATAGACAGAAAAAAAAAAATTAAATTCCCTTGAGTGACTTGATCTTCCAAATTATGTTCTCAAAAGTGGCTGAGTGCCCAGGAGTCTAACATAGAGAGAAATTGATAGAGCTGCTGTTGCTTAGTGACTTAACACATCTATGCTGCATATAGAAAGTGCCCAAGCACTTGGCTAGTCACTTGAGCACAGTGACTTGAACTGCCAGTGGCAGAATAACTTGACTAGTTAAGACTATATGACCATACATTGACTTCCATAGACACACCAGTCTTTGCAGGAGGTTGTCCAGAGATGATGTTCAAAAACCATGTGGCTGTGACACT
Source organism: Piaya cayana (assembly GCA_013389865.1). Classification (NCBI taxonomy): domain Eukaryota; kingdom Metazoa; phylum Chordata; class Aves; order Cuculiformes; family Coccyzidae; genus Piaya; species Piaya cayana. The sequence goes on along the minus strand of WAAB01023666.1, from coordinate 62,776 downwards.
TCAGGACATGGTTTAGTAGGCATGGTTGGACTGATGGCTCGTCTTGATAATCTTAGAGGTCTTTTCCAGCCTTAGTGATTCCACAATTCTATGATTCTATACTTTCAATGATATGAGTTGAAGTCAGGTGGGCACTTATGAATGTAAAAGCCATCAGAATTCAAAAAGCCTCTTGGTAGTGTCCTCTGCAATCTGAATTCCCAGCTGAAAAAATCCCTCTTAGCCATGCCAGAGGTGAAAGGAAAGCAGCAGAAATAGATGTTACCACAAAAGGGAATTACAAGAAATTGTTTCTTTCGCCCTAGTATTGGAAGTCAATTGCTGAGAAAATAGGAGTCAGAACTAAGTTGTTATAGGGAGAAGAAAGGATTGCACTGAGATGGGGTGTGGGGTGAGGGCTGCAAAGGGATTGGGAGCTGTTCCTGCAACTTCTTTTGATATTGCAATGGGAAGGGAAGGGCTGGCTCAAGAGTTACTTCGTTTCTCTCAATATGCTTGTAGTAATGACGTAATTTAGAGATGGTTTCTGAAGACAACCTAGAGATGAAGTTAAGGGCCTCTCTAATCTGCTGGCAGTTGCTGGAGGTGTGAGCTTTTTCTGATCATTTTATACTCAACATATTTTTTCTATTGATTCTGCAAAAATAACTTCCTGATTCCTGACACAGAGCGTTTTATCTAATCCTGTTCAGTGGAAAATATTGTTTGTTCCTTAAGCCACAGAACACAAAGAAGATGATCCCCAGAAATACCTCTACTTCAGTAATTGGCCTCTTCTTAAACTTATGTACCTAAGAACAACTGGAAAACAGTCTTATCAAATAGAATCATAGATCATGGAATCATTAAGGTTCAAAAAGGCCACCAAGATTATCATGTCCAACCATTAGACCCACACCACCATGGCTATTAAACCATGCCCCACAGTACCACACGTTCTTTGTACATCTCCTAGGATGGGGAAACCACCACTTCCCTGGGCAGCCCCTTCCAGTGCATCACCACTCTTTCAGTAAAGAAATTTTTCCTAATATCCAACCTAAACCTCCAGTGGCACAACTTCAGGCCGTTTCCTTTAGTCCAATCACTTGTTACTTGGAAAAAGAGACAAAAAACCACCTCCCTTCAACCTCTTTTCCAGGAACTGCAGAGGTCTCCCCTCAGCCTTTGTGCCTTTATTCTCCAGACAAAACAGCCCTGGTTCCCTCAGCAACTGCTCATAAGACTTGGTTTCCAGACCTTTCGTCAGCCTTGTTACCCTTGGAAAAATTGCAATGCTCTGTTTACTATTATACAGTGCAAAAATGATCTATCATATCAAACAACACCAGAAATTCCAAAGCTGTATTTGAAGTAGAGTATCTTGTTCATCTTTTCCTTAATGATTCATTCTCTTTAGGATAATTTTATTCTTTGGAAGTTTAGCTGGACGATATTCCCATACACTCTTCATCTTTGCACTAGAGATCACACTCCAAAGATATTTTGTAGATTAAAAATGCAGATACGATATATGATCTTTTTTCTAAGGTGCTTTTTAAAATCCCACCAGACAAATTCATGTTTCTTTAGGCATGCAGATACAATAGAAAGTCTTGTCTGAGCCTTTAGACAAACAATCTCATGGAAAACTGAGTTGACTTAAATGTACTATTAGATATCTACTGTAATCCATACAGGCTAATAAGGAACTGGTCTCAAAACATTTACTGGCTAGAATATATAATACATTGGTTTTAGGTGACAGATATATCAGGATTTTCCTGCTTCCTTTGGAACTTATGAGTTTGAACTACCCCAGTGGAGCTAATTGTTTTTTCCTGTAGTTCATACTAAAGTTTCCTTTGCATAACTTCATCTTCTTACTCATAGTCTTACCTCATGGCTCATGGTCCCTCTGAAATTTAGAATTACATATGCTGCTAGGTAATACATGCATGGCTAGTTTCTCTGGCCCCTGGCACTGTCATTAGACTACATTACACTTTTTTATATTTTGAAAAATCTTTTCCTAACATAATCATCATTGTGACATTAACGGGTAACTATTTGCTGGTTTGCTCTAAATTTCACCCAGTTGCCACCCACCTGAACAATGTATTAACATGGACTGCTCACTAATTCAGTGATGCAACAAAGCTGCCAAACAAATATACATAATTCTAAACTAAAAGGCAAAGTTGGTCTGTATTGTGTGTTTATGGGCTATGTTGTGCTCAAAAGAGGCAAATCAACCTGTACCTCTTCCTAGACTCCATTTGCCCAAGTCTTCTAGCATGAGGTCATTATCTTTCCTTTTGCAAGACATTTCTTTCCTTTATAACTGTAATAAATGTGAAATTGAAGTAGACTCTTCATTGAAATGGAGGGAACAGTCTCCATATAATTTTACGCTTGAAAGGAAATGGAAAAATAGCAGGAAACATCTATCAGTGCTTACAGCCCTCTATTTTGATATTGAAGCGCACAGAAAGAAATAGTGTCTTTTCTAGTTAAGAGGGCAGAGAACATCACAGAATCATAGAATTGTTTAGGTTGGAAAAGATATTTAGGATCATCAAGTCCATCCTTTAATCTTACACTGCCGAGTCACCACTAAAACATGTCCCTAAGAACCACATCCACAGGGTTTTTTAATCCCTCCAGGGATGGTGACTCAAACACTTCCCTGGGCAGCCTGTTCCAATTCTGGTCAGAATTGATATGCAGAGATATGAAGAAAAAAATTACCTGAGTCATCCTGCAAGCGGGATGGGTAGAAAAACAGGAGAGTTAACCTTCGACTACTGAAGAATTCAAACACTTCCTTTTGCATGTGGCTAGCACTCTTGGTGTCAACAGGAATAATTCATGTACCTCTGGGCATCTTTCCAAGATTTTAAACTTGCAGAGATAGAGCACAGCCTTTTCTCCCCCCTCACCTCAGCTCCAAGTATCCTGCCTAGCAGGTTATATATGCAATCACAGAATGGTTTGTATTGGAAGGGAACTCAAATCCCATCCAGTTCCAAACACCCTGCCATGGACAGGGATACCTTCCACTCTATCTGTTTTCTCAAAGCTTCATCCAACCTGGCCTTGAACATCTCTGGGGTAGGGCCACCTACAGTTTCTCAGGGCAATCTGTTCCAGTGCTGCATTACCCTCACAAGAAAAATTTCTTCCTAATGTCCAATCTAACTCTCCTTTCTTTCAGTTTAAAACCATTCCACTTCAACCTGTCACTGCACTCACTGATAAAGAGTCCCTCCCTAGCTTTCCTGTAGGCAATCCCCATGACATCAGGAGATGGAAGGCACTGCTACACTTTGCCTTCAATAGTTTTCAAGACTCTCCACAAGTATGGCCCTCAGCATGAAGCAAGTTGTGCCACTGGAGCAGCAGCGTGATCCCAGTGTATGTGCTAGAGCTGAAGCTGGTACAGAGAGAGTTGTTTCGCTACATGCTGCAGGGCAAGTCTTGACATCACCTACCTCAGACTTGCAGTGTTCAGGCCAATGCTTGAAAAAGTCATGAGGCCCAATGCAAAAAACCACCAAGGTTGTGCTTGTAACTCTTTTTAGTTAACAAAACTGAGAAAATCAACTATGATCACTTTCAAAACAGTTCCCTTCTGAGGTGACACAGAGCTGCATATGATGCTGCCAACATTGAAAGCAATTCTGCAGATCATTTTCTGAAAGTCTTCACTGAGGATCTTCATTGGTTTTGCTTTCACATCTTCTACTGACAAAAGAATGGGTTCCTTTGAGCATCAACTAGATTTTGGGGAAGAGGCAGAAATAGCAGGAAGCTGGGTCTGGCAAACAGAGTGGGTGCTCAAAAACAGTGACTCTCTTCTTAGTTAAAGCCAGCTTCCTAGTTAAAAGTTGTGGGGTGGTGCATTGTCTTGATAACTCAATGTCCACTTTAGCATACTGATACTTTCTGACTAACAGTAATTAAATGTCTCTATTTGAATGTGTGTCCACTTGCACTGAGTGATACAATCGAGTTGAGCCTTGTCTCATTGTGACAGGTTAGAACATGTTCTATAACCATCTCTTTGTCTCTCTTCTCCCACTCCTGGTTCCTGAGCTACAGAGTTTGTCTCAGGTTTTTCTGTCAGACCTCAGAGACTGTTACCTCTTAATATTTGCATTCCGGTTTCTGCACTGCTTTCACCTCTTATTCACATTTCCAAGCCCTTTTGCAGGGGCAGGATGAGCCCCAACTTACAACTGAAGTGGTGAAAATGAGTTTTGAGAATGACCAACAGCAGCATGCAGAAGAGCAGCCCCGTAGACCAGCTCAGCAATGCAATCAGGACATGGACCTACAGATTTTGATTGTATAAATCACAAGACTATAACCTGTATTATGAGCCAAAGGCTTTGTTTACCAACTAATTGCTTACTAAATGTTTACCACTTATTTTGTTAACTATGCAGTAAAAAGAGCAAGAGTCTCTTTCCTGGTCTTTGGAGCTGTTAGCTCCTGGGATGTTTGCAATAGCTGTCCAAGTGAGTACAAGCAGTACCGTGTCTTTGTGCACTTGGCACCAAGAGTGCTCTTGGCATTTGACTGCTGGTGAGTGATCCAACTACTCTAAATCCTCCAACTATTGTGTTAACTCATGACCCAGGATGAATTCTTGCCAGTGACATGGAGGAAAGAGAATTGCTACTTGTTTTACAAGAAAGGATAATAGCAGAGACAAACCAAGGGGAATTATATCTCTTTGGACTACTAGAAGTTCAATTACATTCTTTTTTTATCAAATACTTTCTGTTTCTTTTGGCTACAAAGCATTTTAATCAGCAAAAAAAAATAAGTACATTGAACTGCCAAAAAAATGTAATCACAACTCCCAAGATAAAAGTTATCACTTTAAAATATGTTTTCTTATTTGTGTTCTTTAATAACTTGGATAATTAAAACTCAAGGACATCTATAGACCCAAATTCATTTTGGGTGTTCCTAGCCCAGCTAATAAAATCCATCCATGTGGTGGAGATCTCATAAGATAAGTCTCACAAGGGAAGGCAGTCATTTTCAGTGGCAGTCATCTGGCAAAATTAGACAATTTATTATATGTTCTACAGATTTGTGGGACAAATAGATGAGATTCAGAGCATGATCTTCTGACCATTTGAATCTGAACCAAACCCAAAGCACTAAGGGTGTTACAAAAGCTAAACCAAGATCTCACTTTTGATCCAAAGTTCATAATATAGGCAAAATGAAGTCTGAAACAAGTCCGTATGGAATACTGGGGGGCAAATCATTATTCACACTCCAGTGCACTCTAATTAAAGTCAAGAATAACTGAGATGATAGGGATTTTTAGAAATGAGAGCTTATTTGATGTCCTGCTTAACAGCATGGGCAGTCACTTCAATGGAATTTCAACTCCTATCTGAAACATAAGAAAAGTATGCAAAAGGCAGTTAACTATGTGCCTTGCGTCAGCCTGGAGGATGTAGTAAATATGTCTGCACTAGGGCAGGGTCAGTAAACATGGTTTCTCAGAAGGCTATAGTCCTAGATTAGGAAAGATATATCCATATTAAAGAGTTCCCCAAACTCTTTAGGACACAGTCCCAAGTAATCTTTAAAAGAGTGCGATACTCAACAAAACAGAGACAAACTACTACAGTGATGAAGAAATTAATCTGATTTTTTTCTCTTTTAGCTTTTCCCAGGAAACATTAATTAGTACAAACAGAACAAAACAAAAACTTAGTAGCCCCAAAAGGGACTAAAAGATCTTTGGTCTCCCTCTTCTTTAAAGCAGCAGAAACATTTGTTAAATCTTTTTATCATTTCTCTCACTGTAAGCTGATTTTTTACTGTTCTTGCAATAAAGGGGTAAAAGACTTATATCCAAAAGTTACTGTGGTCTGTTGACCCTGGCTGGACATCAATTGTCCACCAAAGCTGCTCCATCACTGTCCTCCTCTGCTGCACAGGAGAGAGAAAAGTATGACAAAAGGCTCAGGGGTTGAGTAATTATCATCATGGGCAAAACAGTTTTGACTTGGGGAAATTAATTTAATTTATTATCAAACAAATCATAGCTGTGTAATGAGAAATAAAATCAAGTCTGAAAATACCCTCCCTCCACTCTTTCCTTCTTCCTGGCCTCAACTTCACTCCTGAATTCTTTACCTCCCTGCCTCAAGCAGCTCAGAGGAATGGGAGATTATTTTCAGCTCATTTTACATATTGTCTCTGATGCTCCTTCTTACATATATTCTTCATCTGCTGAGCACTGAGTCCCTCCCACAGGAGACAGTCCACCACCAACTTCTCCAATGTGGGTCCTTCCCACAGGCTGCAGTCCTTCAGGAACAGACTGCTCCAGTGTGGGTTCTTCTCTCTCTAGAGTCATAGGTCCTGCCAGTAGCCTGCTCCAGCAGGGACTCTCCATCAGGTCACAGCCTCCTTCAGGCATCCACTTGCTCTGATGCAGAGCTCTCCACGGGCTGAAGGTGGATATATACTCCACCATGGAGCTCCTTGAGCTGCAGGGGAACATCCTGCTTTGCCCATGGTCTGCACCACAAGCTGCAGGGGATCTCTGCTCTGGCACCTGGAGCAAACCCACCCCTCCTTCTTCACTGACCTTGGAGGCTGCAGAGCCATTTCTTTAACATATTCTCACTCTTCTCTCTTGGCTACCATGCCCCAGCAGTTTTTCACCCCTTCTTAACTATGTTATCTAAGAGGTACTAGCACTGTCACTGATGGGCTCAGCCTTGGCCAGTAGTGGATCTGTCATGGAGCTGGCTGGTATTGGACACAGGGTTTCTGGCAGATTCTAGAATTAGATAAAATTTAGATTAGATATTAGGAAGAAATGCCTTACTTTGGGGATAATGAGGCACTGGAACATGTTACCCAGAGAAGTCATGGGTGCCCCATTAGTGTTCTAATGACATCTGGAACTAATAAAAATTCCCTTTATTTACAGCAATCTCATTTTGGACTGTATTTAAACTTTGATTACATTACAAACAACTCTCTGTGAGGACTCATCTCCATGTGACTCCTGGCCCTGTCTCCATTGCAATCTTCAGCAACACTATGGCGTTTCTGGGATGCTTTGACTTATCCCCAGTTTGTATGGCTTTAATACAGCCTGATTCTAGTTCACTGTAAAACTTACATATGCCTTATGTCACTCATGGTTTCATCAGGATTATTTCTTTCTCCTGTGCCAGCAAAAACAGAAAAACAGAGAGGTAGGGGACAAATGAGAGGGAGTGCTTGCTAGCAGCTGAATTTCTTTCTATCCTCAACTTGAGTTTTCCTTATATATGCTTTGATTTTCTTAATATTGTCCTTCCAGAAACATCTTGCTCTTTGGAAGCTCATTTGCCTGTACAGATCTCGGTAAGAATGACTATGGAGTTGGGAGATAGCTCATTGTTGGGATGAGACATTAGGAAGAACTTCTTCACCATGAGAGTGGCAAGGCACTGGCACAGGTTTCCCAGGGAAGTTGTGGATGCCCCATCCCTGGAGGTGTTCAAGGCCAGGTTGGATGGGCCTTGGGTGGCTTGATATAGTGGGATGTCCCTGCCCTGCCCATAACAGGGGGGTGGGAACTAGATGATCATTTATGTCCCTTCCAACACAAACTATTCAATGGTTTTATGGTTCTAAAATAACTAGATGAAGAGAAGTACTCATTTCTCTAATATCTTTATTATATATACAGATATAATATCTCATCTAAATCTCCTGTTTCATCTTAAAACTGTTCCCCCTCATCTTATTCCTCCACTCTGATAAGGAGCACCTCCCCAGCTTTCCTGTAGGCTCTCTTTAAAAAGGGGGTAAAATATACTTTGCTCATATTCTTTTTGCTTTGAGTCCTAGTAGGAGGGGGACTCCACATCTTTTAAAAGAAAATTAGCACAATGATTTACTTTCTGAGTCACTTTATTTATTTTTGCACTTGTTTTCTTAGGGAGGAGAAGCGTAGGACCCTGAAAAAATAATTTCTTTCAAGAATTGAATGAAAAATGCTGTTCTTCATGTCCATTCTGGGATTTTATATGTTAGCATGAACCCAGTGCTGTCCACTCTGCCGAGTTTGAATACTTACCTGTAAATGTTCTGAAAGAGGCTGCCAAGGGAAGTGTCCGAGTCACCATCCCTAGAGATATTTAAAAGCCACCTGATCAAAGCAACCTGATCCAACAGAAGGTGCCACGCCTGTGGTGGAGCAGTTGCAACTGGATGAGCTTTAGGGTCCCTTTCAACCATTCGACTATTCTATTGTTCTATATTACTGTGCAGGATTTGATGAACAAGTGGCTGGTTTTGGCTCTGACAAGCTGCAGGCTGAATTGAAGAGTTAAAGAGAGAAAATTGCAGACAGAGGCCATTGAGAACAGCTGGAGATTTTATTGATGGTCACTTGATCTAGTGAGATGTTCTTGGCCTACAGCTATGTGACAGAAGGAATTACAGTGTCTGATTAGTGGACAGAAATACCTGAGTATCGAGTCCACCTTGTGTGAGGAGGTGGAAGAATTGTAGGCCCCTGTGTGGGAAGAGGTCTAGGAGGCACACAAGATGGCTTGTAAGGAGCCATATAATCTCAGTATTAATTGTCCAGGTCTGTGTACGTTTGGTGTATTCAAGGGTTTTCAGATTCCTTGTCTTCACATCATCACATTTGAGTAAAGAAACTCAGAAATATACAGGTATTCTGAAAGGACTTCGTGTATCCTTAAAAATCTTCTGAAGTTCATATTCAGAAATTAAATTATTTGTAATAAAATGTGATTGTCAGACCTCACTTGACACCTGTCCTATTCCTTTGGGCATGCAATCTTGCTGGTTCAGTCCTGCACTCCATCAAGATCTTGCAAACATTCACCACCTCCCAAGGCTTCCTTTCTTCTTTCTCTCCTAGCCTGGGGAAGAGCAGAGAGCTGCAAACCCCATCTTTTTAACTAGGAGGTAAACTGGAACATCGTTTATGTTAAGGCTTAAGAAGGTGGCAATCCAGATCTAAACACATCTGCCCGTCCTCAAAGGATGACCTCTAAGTCTAGTACAATATGCAGATGGATAATATATGTTAATTGGACATTACTTGGTGCTTGGTACTCATCCAGTCCAGATCTCCAATATACCCATCTGAAAGTCAGACACACATATCCAGAATTAGTCTGGTGGGTTTTCAATATCTCTGCTTTCTTAGGCTCCAACCCCATTTCTTCTTCTCTTACTCTTTCCCATCTTAACAATGTGAAGAACTATGAAAACTGCCGAAGAAATTAAATTCTGAAGTGATGAAAATGACTGAATTATCCAACAAACTTGCAAAGTTAAGGTCTATATCTCATTCTATTTAATAAAGAAGGAGCAGTTGGTGTTTCTGTGGTGGAGGACAGATACTGTATTTTATGCTCCAGAATGAATTTTCACAATATTTTCCTGGACTCCAGCTTCTCTTCCCACACTCTGGCCCCTACAGGGAGTGAAAGTAGCTGGGCTGATGAACTCTGGACCGTGAGCTCTGCCTTTCATAATTACTGAATGGAGTACACCAGTATTTTCTATATCCCACAGGAAGTATGTGTTACTAGAGTCAGTGTCTTAAAATTTAAGCAGTGATTGACCACTAGTTTATTTTCAAGACAGCATCCCAGAAATGTTTCCCTAATATTGGAGTATGAACTCTGTTACCACATGGTTATTTCATCCAAGTCCCAGAACTAAGATCCAGCATCAGTTATCGTAAAGCAAATCATGGAATCATAGAATCACAGAATCATGGAATCTAAGAGTAAAAAGACCTTTAAGGTCATCCAGTCCAATTTTAAGACCAACACCACTGTGCCTACCAAACCATGTCCTAAGGTATCACAGCCACACATTTTTTGAGCCCCTCCAGGGATGGTTACTCCACCATCTCCCTTAGCAACCTCTTCCAGGGCTTCACTCTTTCAGGAAAAAAAATTTCTTCTATCCAATCTAAGCCTTTCCTGGTTCAGCTTGAGGCCATTTCCCCCCAACATATGGTTTGTTACTTGGAAGAATAGACTAAAACCTGCCTGTTCCAACCTCCTTTCAGGCAGCTGTAGAGAACGATGAGGTCTACCTTCAGCCTATTCTTCTCCACATTAAAAAGCCCCAGATCCCTCAGCCACTTCCAGAACCCCTGTGCTCCAGACCATTCCCCAGCTCCATTTCCCTTCTCTGAGTGTGCTCTAGGTCGTCAATGTCTTTCTTGGAGTGAGGGCACCAAAACTGAACCCAGGATTTGAGGTGTAGCCTCAACAATGTAAAGTCTGGCGGGACAATCCCTTCCCTACTACTGCTGACCTCATCATGGCTGATCCAAGCCAGAATGCTGTTGCCCTTCTGATCATCTGGGCACACAGCTGGATCACGCTGCTATTGCCCAACATTTCCAGCCCCTTTTGGGCTGGGCGCCTTTCCAGCTGCTCTTCCCCAAGCCTGTAGCATTGCACGGGGTACTTGTGATGGAAGTGCAGGACCCGGCACTTTGCATTGTTAAACTTCATACAATGTACCCTGGATCATGAATCCAGCCTACCTGTCCAGATCCCTCTGCAGAGTGTTCCTATTTTCCAGCCCATGGATGNAGCCTATTCTTCTCCACATTAAAAAGCCCCAGATCCCTCAGCCACTTCCAGAACCCCTGTGCTCCAGACCATCCCCCAGCTCCATTTTCCTTCTCTGAATGTGCTCTAGGTCCTCAATGTCTTTCTTGGAGTGAGGGCACCAAAACTGAACCCAGGATTTGAGGTGTAGCCTCAACAATGTTAAGTCTGGCGGGACAATCCCTTCCCTACTACTGCTGACCTCATTATGGCTGATCCAAGCCAGAATGCTGTTGCCCTTCTGATCATCTGGGCACACAGCTGGATCATGCTGCTATTGACCAACATTTCCAGCCCCTTTTGGGCTGGGCACCTTTCCAGCTGCTCTTCCCCAAGGCTGTAGCATTGCATGGGGTACTTGTGATGGAAGTGCAGGACCCGGCACTTCACATTGTTAAACTTCATACAATGTACCCTGGATCATGAATCCAGCCTGCCTGTCCAGATCCCTCTGCAGAGTGTTCCTATTTTCCAGCCCATGGATGCAGCCTGTCCTGATCCCTCTGCAGAGCCTTCCTGCCCTTGAGCAGAGCAACACTCCTGCCCAACATGCAGGCTTTCACTTTATGGTTCATGCGCAGCCAGAAACTTCTAAGTATCAGGTCTGATTGAAACTTTAAGACTCTAAACAACAGAAAAATCCCTAGGTGCCCACATTTCTTACATACTCTTTGGTTTTGCTCCACAAAAACGCCCATGTGGGGTGATCATAATGTCTTCTGCTGTGCAAAGAGCCAAGGTTTGAACTTTCCTGGACTCATGTCATTCAAGAAAATTTGTCCTGACAGAAGAGACATCTTTTAAGAGGATGAGCATTTAATCTCAATCTGAGCTGGACTCCATTTCACTCAGACTTGGAAATGATATTTTGATCCCACTCACTGTAGACAGTACTCATAGTGACTTGATATAAAAATACTTTCAAATCCTTCTTTACAAATCACATCATGTATGCATAGGGAAGGTCAGCTTTAGTGCATTTGCTTGTATAATAGAAATGGCAAAAATCCCATAAGCAGTTCTGAATATCTGTGCCCTTGCAGGAAGAAAGGTTTTGTCATAGAATCATAGAATTACAAAATGGTTTGGATTGAAGGGACCTTAAAGCCCATCCAGTTCCAACACAGTTGTCATGGGTAGCAACACCTTCCTCTGGATCAAGTTGCTCAAAGTCTTGTCGATCATGGCCTTGAACATTTCCAGGCATGGGGGCATGGGCCATCCATGACTTCTCTGAACAACCTGTGCCAGTGCCTCACTACCCTCAGAGTAATACTTTTTTTAATAATATCACATTTAAATCTCCATTCTTTCAACTCAAAAACATTCCCCTTCATCTTATCCCTGCACTCCCTGATGAAGAGCTCCTCCCCAGCTTTTCTGGAGGCCCCTTTCAGTACTGGAAGGCTGCTATAATGTCTCTTCAGAACTTTATCTTCTCTATTCTGAATAAGTCAAACTCCCTCAGCTCGTCCTCATATGGGAGGTGCTCCAACCTCCCGTGGCCTCTTATGGACACATTTCAACAGATCCATGTCCTTCATGAGTTGAGGGGTCCAGAAATGAACAGACTCCAGATGAAGTCTCACAAGAGCAGAGTAGAGGTTGAGAATACCCTCCCTTGCCTTGCTGGTCACACAGCTCTGGATGCAGCCCAGGATACTTTTGGTCTTGTGGGCCGCAAGCATGCATATTCACATTGAGCTTCTCATCTCCCAGCACCCCAAGCCCTTCCCTTCAGGGCTGCTTTTAATCCATTCTCCTCCCAGTCTGTATCCATGTTTTGGTAACACATCAAATATGTTAAGGCAGTTTTGTCTTGAAAATTTTTACAGTGTGAGGAGGCAAAGGACATAATACGAGTAGGTGAGAAAGAGACAGTCAAAGCACACAAAATTCAACATATGTGAACAGCCTGGTTTCCCAAAGGTGTGAGAGCTGGTTGGTTGTATTCAGCAATAGGAAGAGGTGGGTAAATCAGGACTATTTTGGAATCTTTATATTTAAGTGCTGTGAACAAAGTGGGACTGCCCTACATTCCACCTAGGAAGTGCTAGCTAGTTTCTTTTAAAAAAGGAGATAATTAGGTCTTCAAATGAATTTCAGAGAGAGAAAGATCGGATGATTAATGCAGAGTTCAGAGTAATGTGTAAGGTATAAATAGGATCATGGGAAACAAGCAAATTAGAGATAAAGTTGACTTTATTGGAAGCAACTCGACGAAGGACAAAAGCTGGAGAGACTAAGCAGATCCATGAAAGTCCTTGGATGTGAGGACGCATGACTGGAACTTGATGCAATAGAGAAATAAAATCCGAGGTGCAGAGATGTCAGTCTCTTTCACTCTCCCGCACAGTCCTGCTCCCCATCCCTGTCTCTAATGTTGAGATTCAGTGGGTCAGTTTGCTGACAAAGAACAGCAGGGACAGCACTGTGGGTGTCCGAGCCAGCAGCCTCTCTGCCATTAGAATTGGAGGGAGTGTAACTTAATAGGAAAAGTCAATACTGCAGAGAAAGAGCAGGACTGAACAGCCTTCACGTTCTCCCCTTGCAGAGGAACCGGTCCCGTCCACTGCTTGCATTTCTGTGGGGAGAGTTAGCATGCTATTAACATATCATTTATCCGCTGAAAGAGGGGGCTTGTTTGCCAGCAGCAGCTCAGACAAGACACGATCCCAGGGCAATTGCATTCCCTCTTTTGGAGGTGTTGCCATGCATACACTTGTACAGTTGCTGAGACACAGAAGCAAACACATAGGTTAGGTGAAAAATGAACTTGGAGCAGCTGAACATGGCACAAAGGGAAACACAGACTTCGGTGGCATTCAGAGATGACACTCACCCTTGTGTTACTGTCTGAATTCTTTGGCAGTGCTTCACATTTTGAACTGACTTTGCTTTCTCAGTTAGTTGAATGTGAGGGCTGCTCTTGGTGTTCAAGCTATTTCTTGTGTGCAGGAGCAAGAAATAGCCCCATTCAGACCCACCTTCCTCATCCTGAGGCACTGGGCATCCATTTAATGAGTCCTTGTACGACAGAGCTTACAGTCTGTATACAAGGCAAGACAAAAGGGCAAGAATAAACAAAATAGGTGAAAGGAACAAAGTAGCAGTGAAATTACCACAAATTTAGCTGGCTACAAACCATACTAAATGTAACAAGAATCAAGACTGGCATTCTCACAGCCTGGGTCTGCTGGGGAGTGTTTTGTCTGGCATCATAACAGAGGTGAGCTTTTAATTAGTATGATCTTGAAATCAGTGGGATATCAACACAGTAGGAGTGGTGGCTGCACTTCAAGACTTCCCATTTAAAGTAGCCAGAGCACTGGAGAAAGAATTCTTAGACAAGAAATGCCAATAAAAGCCACAGCAGATTTCAGACAAGATGAAGAGTGGAAAAATCTGGCCCCTATTAAAGAAAAGCTCTCTATTAAAATGACAATTTTAGTGCAGCTTTCAAAGGAAAACCTATTTAAAGCTCCTATTTCCTCATTTTGATAGATTCCCCTGGGAAATGTACATCAGGATAACTCCTTTAGAAAACACAATGTGCTGTTTTTGAACTTTGATGAAATTGCACAAGGAATATGTAACAGCTTGGTATTCCTACAGGTAGCAGATTCAGCAGATACATGTGTGGAGAATTATACGTGTATATATATGTATGTATGTATAAAATCATCTGTGCCAAAGAAAAGGAAACAAGCCTACTGTTAAGAATAAGGAGAAACGGAGTGTGTATCTTGTTTCTGCTCTCACTTTGAGAGGAGGACTGTGCCTTGTTAGGTCCTGCAAAAGGGAGTAAAGTACCTGAAAGAGAAGGACTTGAGGGAAGCTGCTGGATGGGAAACTCAACATGAGCTGGCAATGTGCACTTGCAGCACACAAAACTAACCGTATCCTGGGCTGCATCCGAAGCCATGGGACCAGCAGGGCAAGGAAGGGGACTCTGCTCCACTCTGATGAGACCTCTCCTGGAGTCCTGCATTCAGTTCTGGAGTCCTCGGCATAAGGACGTGGGTTTGATGGAGCATGTCCAGAGCAGATGATCTGAGAGCTGGAACAACTCTCGTATGAGGACAGACTGAGAGTGTTTGGCTTATTTAGCCTAGAGAAGAGAAGGCTCCAGGGAGACCTTACAGCTGCCTTCCACTACTGAAGGGGGCCTCCAGGATAGCTGGGGAGGGGCTGTTTATCAGGGAGTGCAGGGACAGGTTGAGGGGCAACATTTTCAAGCTGAAAGAGGGAAAGATTCAGAAGAATATCTTTCTCTGAGGGTGGTGAGGCACTGGCACAGGATGCCCAGAGATGCTGTGGATGCCCCATCCCTGGAGGTGTTTAAGAACAAGATGGATGAAGTTTTGAGCAACCTGATCCAGTGGAAGGTGTCCCTGCCCACGGCAGGGTGTTGGAACTGGATAGGCTTTAATGTCCCTTCCAATCTGAATCATTCCATGATTCTATGTTTCTATGATACTGTAGAACTCCAAAGCCGGCAGTACCTGGCATTGATTTGGATATTGAATAGCAAGTCAGTCAATGAGGGTTACACAGTCTGTGCTGCTGTATAAGTACATTGCTTGTGATTGGTATTTTAGGGGAAAAAAACTTATATATTGATCATCAAGAGAAAATGCAGCTAAATAACACCACTTATCAGCAGTAAATTTGCCATGTCACTTTCTGAGGTGTTCACAGTTCTAGAGGTTTTTGCTTTCTTGTAGTCAGTAACTCAACTCAGGGTAAGAGTCAGTGCCAAGAATACCTGAAATGAGCTGATTGAGCTAAATTGAAGTGTATCACAAAACATTTTACCTCTCAGGAAGAGAACTACTCCAAACCCTTGTTTAGGGCCTCATGGCTCAGGTAATCAATTCTTGTATTCACTGCATTGGTTGTTTTTTTCTTTTAATTCCCATGCTACCTGTAAGGATATTTTCACAGATCCAAGTTCAATAGTTCTTTTATGTTTTCTCTTTCCAACGTCACATGTAGGATTCATTTAACCCAGTACAGCTGACTGTTTCCAAGGTAGTTACTTGCTGACTTCCTTTAGACTCTCTGCAGAGAAAAGCACTTTGGGAGAGAGATTTGTCTCCTGTTGAAGACAGCTAAAATTAGGCAACTTAATTGTGCCCTCAAAGAGTGCATTTCTTGCTTTTCATTGCAAACAATGAGAGATACTAGCTGAGATGTTCCCATGGACACCAAAAAAGTCAAAACTTAACTGAAATAAATGGTAGTGTGTCCCATCTTCTGTCTTTTCTTTTTCTTTTTAAATAACACCAACATTACATTTTTTGCCTAATTCCCATTGCAATTTCTGGTTTCTGACTATTCTTTCATTGCTAGGTGAGAAGACAGAGCTGCCACCCTTCTCTACAACAGGAGGAAACCACTCCATTCTAGAAGATGCAGTATCACCAGCTTTTAGTGCTACTGTCATTATCATTGTCACCGTTGTCATATCAGGAAGTGCATACTTGTGTTTCCTGAAATATGTCTGCTCTGGATGCTGCAAAGCTACGCAAGTAGTACCAGCCAGAAGGCTTGATCCTAGCAGGTCTGAAGAACAAGTCTAATCTCACCTTGTTGGGTGATTTATCAAGCTATGATAAGAAATATCTATAACTAAGAAGAAGTATCGGAAAGTAGGGGAGATATGATATTCAGTAAATAATAACAACTAACAGACCTTCACTTAATATCAGCCTTTTGCCATACTGTGCTCTTCGTACCTTTAATTGATTTTTCCTAGGTATAGGGAATCTTCTTGTGATGTTTTTGGATGAAACACATATTCCTCTACTATTTGTCTCTCCTTGACAACAACTTTCATCTTCTCTGATTACACCAGGCTTACTGCATTTCTTGGCACTTCTGTGCTTTCATCTTTGCTAATGGCTTTGGGATTCCAGAGTTTTGCCATTGCTATCAAATGTGCTCTCCTGGAAAGAAAGAACTCAGGACTGGGTACCTTGGGAACTGTCTGAGTTTGTCATCTTCTGAAATGGTAAAAACAATCTGGACACACTTTTGGAGCTCAAAAAAAAAGGTCTTTGGTCTCCTTACACAGATATCTGAATGACACACTACCACTTGCATCACTTCAGAGGTCAAAATAGATGCTCTACTAATATTCTGACGTAAACTCCACACCAACAAGTACTTATATTTCTGTTACTCACAGATCTTTTAAATCCATATGTTACTGCTTCTTTACTGGTGAAGCATTTCATATTGGCCATGTAAAAAGATGCTATTTAGCCCAAGAAGAAAATTTGAAAGAGATACTCTTGTTTTTACAATTCTGTCTTTAGGGGATGAGCCAATTCACATGTTTTTGATGAGGTGGGTTGCCAGCACTATATGCCAGGTAGGTTTTGGACCTTAACTGTGTCCCCTGAGCATCCAGTGCTCTTAATCCAACAGTGAAGATGAAATACAAGAGCCAGGGCCACAGTCAGTCTGGGAAAGAGCCAACAAAAAAGAGTGCAGTTCTGTATTCAGTCCTGGGTACCATTGTGTGGAGAAGCTCCAATATTTATATTTAGATTTCACCTGCAGATGATCAGTGGTGTTTATGTTTAATGCTGATACATTTAACATGCTTGCCTCTTAAATTGCCATGTGTTTCAGCAGCTCTGTGTATCTGTCTCACTAGTAAGTTAACTAAAGAGCTGATTTCTATCAGATGAGAGCCTGACCTTGACAAATCTACTTTACAGCTGGGTGTAGTGACAAAAAAAGCCCAAAAATAAATAAATCTTGATCCTTCTTTTTATATATATATAGAACTATTGTAGTATTTTCATCTGTGAGAATTTCCGTGACACTTTATTTCATACTAGAAAGCTGTTAGTGAAAATCCTCTAGCAAGTCTCCACAGTCCAGGGAAAGCCCATGAGCACTGCACATATGCTGGTAGGTGTTCATATTTTGATAGCTGTATTGACAACCCAATATTTTGTATTTTGTTTTCATTGAAACCTTTTCTCAAATCTTAATAATTTCTGACTGACACCCAGAAATAAATTAATCAAATGCATGACTGATCCATCTTCATTATCGGCGTGTTTGGGTTGGTTGCTTCCATTCAAGGTAGAATAATAGAATCATAGAATCAGCATGTTGGAAAAGACCCACCATATCATTGAGTCCAACCATTCCTATCAAACACTAAACCATACCCCTCAGTGTCTTGTCCACCCATCCCTTGTGATATCCTAGTTTTATGTAAAGGAATTGCTCTGCTAAGGTTTCTTTTGTCAGGCTGCCGCCAGGGACCTTCTGGCTGGGATCAAGGATAATTCCCAGCATAAGTCGGAGTTGAGAGACCTGGATTTCTTCCTCTCCCAAAACTGTTCTATACAAACCCCTCAGAGAAGGTCTGAGACCTCTGCACATCTGCCCATTATCACTGCTGCTTACAAGGGAGCCACAACAACCATTCCTACCAGACCCACGACCAACAGGCTACAGCTCTGGCTGCATTTTCCTTCTTTTTCTGCCCTGGGACCTGCTTTGCTGGGTAAGTAATTTAATAGGAACTAACTAAAGGAGAAACAGAAACAGCTTAGTGGTTAGGATACAGCCCTGGGTGGACAGAAGGCACAGGCACGGCTCCCTTTCCCTGGAATTTGTTTCTGTATTTGCTATTAATCTTAAGAACAGAAGACAACAAGGAGCAGACTGGGAATCACTTTTCTTTTAGGCTAGATGCCCTCTCAGCCAGAAAAATACAGGCCTGACTAATTTTTAGTACTTTTATATAGCATGTGACAGCAATCTGAGCATCACAAAGGCTGGAAGGAGATCAGGGGAAGTTAGTCAAAAAAGGCTTAGGGATCAGAGCTGGAAACCTTCAGGACCAGTTACTTGTAGGGAAACCAAACTCCTTATTCTTCATTAGGATTAAAACTTTAATTAAAATATTAAACACCACCCTCAGCAAGTTTGCTGATGACACCAAGCTATGTAGCATGGTTGACACGCTGGAGGGAAAGGATGCCATCCAGAGGGACCCTGACAGGCTTGAGAGGTGAGGATGTTTGAACCTCATGAAGTTTGACAAAGCCAAGTGCAAGGTCCTTCACCTGAGTCAGGGCAATCCCAAGCAAAAGTACTGTCTGGGTGGAAATGGATTTGGAACAGCCTTAAAGAGAAGGACTTGGGGATGCTCAGGAATAAGAAGCTCAGGAATGTATGTTTGCAGCTCAGAAAGCCAACTGTATCCCAGGCTGCATCCAAAGCAGTGGGACCAGTAGGGCCAGGGAGGGAATTCTGCCCCTCTCTGCTGCTCTGGTGAGACCTCACCTGGAGTCCTCTGTTCAGTTCTGGAATCCTTAGCACAGGTAGGACATGGATCTGTTACAGCATGTAAGGCCACGAAGATGATCCAAGAGTTGGAGCACCTCCCATACAAGGACAAGCTGAGAGAGTTGGGCTTATTCAACCTAGAGAAGAGAAGAGGAGACTCTGGGGAGACCTTATAGCAGCCTGCCAGAACTGAAAGGGGCCTCCAGGAAAGCTGACTCTTTATCAAGGAGTGCAGGGATAGGATTAGGGGGGGAACAGTTTTAAGCTGAAAGAGGGGAAATTTAGATGAGATATTAGGAAGAAATATTTTCCTCTGAGGGTGGTGAGGCACTGACACAGGTTGCCCAGAGAAGATGTGGATACTCCATCACTGGAGGTGTTTAAGGCCAGGTTGGATGAGGCTTTGAGCAACCTGATCCAGTGGAAGATGGCAGGGTGTTTGGATGGGGTTTGAGGTACCTTCCAGCCCAAACCATTCTGTGATTTTATGATTGTATGAAAAGGATCCTGTGCAATTATCCACCAGAGGGAGTTACATGAATGCAACTAACCCAGACTGAGTTCTAAATGATTATAAACAGGCAAGTAAGAGCATCTCTGTGTTCTCCAGGACAGGCAAGCTGCCCCCCAAGGAGCCTGGGCTGAATTAAGTGAAGTACTGACCCAAATCTGCATAATCTTAAGTGAATACTCAGTGAACTCTAAGAAATCGCTCTGTGCATTGCATTAAGCAAAGTGTTTTATTAGAGTGGGATCAAAATACTCAGCACTTTACAGGATCATATGAGAAAAAGAAAAAACTCTGTTTACACCTCAGCTTTTCTTTTTCCCTCACTGGTTCACTTGTTAGAAATAAAGCTAAGCCAGGGCCAGCCCCATTTCTGGGAGGCCCAGGGAGGAAGCCTTGAAAGCAAACCCAATTGCTTCCACTGATGAAGTTTGTGTTGAGGCTGCCTCTGACACACAGAAAGCACTGCTCACACAAGATCCCAGCGATCAAAACCAATTAAGTAACAACACATCCCCATAAAAAAAGTAGGGTAAATCTCTGCTCCAACATGAAACTAATTCTAAGATCTTTTTGTCTAATTCACATCAATACTTTTCGAGCAGAAGGAAACGTTGCGTACTATCCCTTTACCAAAAAAAAAAAAAAAAAAAAAAGTCAAATTCCTGCCTCCCTCTGGCCCAGAAAGCAGGGAAAGGATCACAGTGCTAGTAATTCCCAGAATCAAAATAACATTTTGGGGAAGGGGGGGGGTTGTCCGTTGGTTTTGGGTTTTGGGGGGGTTTTGTTTGGGTTTTTTTTTTATGCATCTCCTGGGTATTGTAGAGTCTTGAATAATTCCTAAAAGATGTGTAAGAAAAAGCACTCCAGCCTGCTGGAGACCTCAACCTAAATTCTGCTTTATAAAAGAATAAAGGAGCACAAGGAGTTAATCCCAGTTACGTGCTTTGACACAACTCAAGGCTAGCAGAGGCTGTGAGAAGATGTTAAATGAAGGTGATTCTTGCCTTAATGAGATTATTTTCTAATAATGAAAACCCCAAAAGGCACAGCAATATAAGGACAGGACCAGGCTGTTGTTTCTGTGACTGTCAAGGGAACAGAAGGAGGTGCAGAGAGGGTTTTGCCTTAGGACATTCCTGAGCCTGAATTCCAGCCCTGAAAGCCCCCGGCCCCCAGCCCAGGGGCACAGCCCTTTGTCACCTCTCCTCCCTCTGTAAACCAGGCATTTTAATACCACCCCCTCTCCTCCTTTTCTCAGGAATGTTGAAGAAAATTCCTTGAAGATGAAGTGCATGAGTTGCTGTCATGCTGCCAATTCCCCTGCACTGCATAGACTCATATGGTAACAGAAGCCAAGGTCAGGGAAGCATCAGTCAATGTGGATTTGGCAAACAGGGGTGTCAGTGTCTGATAGCTCATGCTTGCAGATTAGATTAGTGTGAAACACCCTGCCTAGGTTATCCTTGAAAATCACTTCAGCTACTGCAGGAGACGACCACTCACTGCATCAGTGGGGTTGAAAGCAGGACAGTTACTTTTGACATACATTTGCTTCACCAGTCCTCATTTTCTGTGCTGTTGGTATAGTGTTGGTATAAGCCTACAACATTTGAATGTAAATATCCCCAG
This sequence comes from Piaya cayana, assembly GCA_013389865.1. Taxonomy (NCBI): domain Eukaryota; kingdom Metazoa; phylum Chordata; class Aves; order Cuculiformes; family Coccyzidae; genus Piaya; species Piaya cayana. The sequence continues at coordinate 41,683 of WAAB01023666.1, read as the reverse complement.
ACTTTTTTATGGGGTGCTACCTATCTGCTCATATTTAAGGTAACAATCTCTTCTCCCAAGTAACAAGTGATGGAAAGAGGGAAAATGGTCTCAAGTTGCGCCAGGGGAAGTTTAGATTGGATATTGGGAAAAAATTCTTTACTGAAAGAGTGATGAAGCACTGGAAGATGCTGCCCATGGGAGTCACAGGATCCCCATCCTTGGAGGAATTAAAAAAAAATGTATAGACATGGCAGTTTGGGACACGGTTTAGAAGACAATTTAGTATTGTGTTGATGATTGGACTTAATGATCTTGTAGGTCTTTTCCAACCTTTACAATTCTATCATTCTATTATTCTATAATGTTTTTTTTATCCCTGTCCTCTGTTTATTCCTTTCCAGCATATCCAAGGTTTGTCTTCTGACAGGCCATTTTCAATGGTGGTTCTCTTACTGCAGAGATCTTGTGGGTGCTGTTTGAGGGTGTAGGTCTTTGTACAATGAATTGCTGCAGAAAGACAAGTTGACCATGAGCCAGCACTGTGCCCCCATGGCCAATGCAACCAAGGGAATCCTAGAGCGCACAGACAAGAGTGTGGGGAGAAGGGTAAGAGAGGTTGTCCTTCCCCTTTACTCTGACCTAGAGAGGACCCATCCAGAGTCCTACATCCAGTTCTGGGCTCCCCAGATCCAGAAAGACAAGGAACAACTGGAGATAGTCTGGTAGGCCCACAGAGATGATGAGGGCATGGGAGTATCTCTCTTGTGAGGGGAGGCTGAGAGATCTGGGTCTGTCCATCCTGGAGAAGAGCAGAAGAAGAGAGAATCCCATCAATGCTGATCAATATCTGATGAATAGAGGGCAGGAGGAGGGGTGGTTGCCCAGCAACGGGACAAAGTGCAACAAGTACAAACTGGACTATGGGTAGTTCCACCTGGACATGAGAAAAAAAATCATTCCTGTGAGTGTGACAGAGCCCTAGAACAGGCTGCCCAGGTGAGTGTGGAAGCTCCTTCTCCAGCATTACACAAACCTATATGGACATGCTCCTGTGCAACCAGCTACAGATGTCCCCACTGTAGCTGTGAGTTGGACTGGATGAGCTCCAGAGGACTCTGCCAACCCTCACCATTCTGTGATTCTGTGAGTATGGTTTTACCCCACCAAGTGTGTACATCTATGGGGTGCAGAGCAGCACAGAGTACCACCTTGGCAAAGCACGGTATTCACAACTGTGTAATTTCTTATCTGACAAGCCCTGCCATAAGCAGAGCTGATGAAATTATGTGCAATGTCCTCTGCTGGGGGTGCTCTGTGTGATGAGGAGTTGCTGGCACATTCAGCTAGATTGGAGAAAACATCTGGTATGACAGCAGGTAGCCTCAGTCCTGTGACGGAAGATGAGCAGGTCAGGTCTAGGAGGCTGGTTTAAATCATATAAAGGATGCCCTTTGCAAATCTAACCTATCTATTTTTAAAATATTTTCTTGATATAAAGGCAAACATTAAGAACAAAGAGAAAAATGCTAAGTGACTTCTCAACACTGCTTGCCAGTCACCTTTAGACTGCTGTCACTTGTAGCCTAGGGGAAAGGCGAGGCTTTGGAAGAACTACTGATATTATTAGAAATCTAAATATTTGCACTGCCTCTCCACATCTCCATCAGTCTCACATGAGACATGGGCTTTTCATTATCAGTTGTGAAATCTAAAGTCCCAATGCCAGCCATGCTGTGCTCACTGGGAGGCTGGGACATAAATAATTTTGGGAGAGCATATGAATTTCAGTCACCTCTCTGGTTTCCTGCCCCTCTGCATAAAATATTGTGGTTAAAAGGGTACTCACATTAAAACCAGGAACCGTATTGGCTTGAAGTGATGTGGTGATGTCATTATAACTTTTTCCTCCTCCTCCCAGTGCATGCACTCACTCTTAGGGCAAGTTTTCATCTGCTATGCAACACTGTAAAAGCACAAAGTGAAATACAAATATTGGCTTGTGTCAGTATGAACAGGACTTGGAGGAAAATGCCAATAAACCTGGTTTATAGCGTATTTTATTTAATTCTGTGGGACTCTGGCAATAAATATATGTTTTTATAGGAGTTGCTTCTTCTCTACCATACCCTCACCCTCATTCAGTAAATTACATATAGAATCATAAAATCATTATGATTGGAAAATACCTCTAAGATCATCAAGACCAACCATCAGCCCAACACCACCATGGCTAGTAAACTATGTCCTGGAGCGCCATGGCTACACATTCTTTGAACACCTGCAGGGCTGGGGACTCTACCACTTCCCTGGACAGCCTCTTCCAATGCTTCACCACTCTTTCAGTGAAGAAATTTTTCCTAATATTCAATCTAAACCTCCCCTGACACAACTTGAGGCTATTTCTTCTCATCATGTTTCCTGTTACTTGTGAAAATAGACCAACACCTGCCTGGCCCCAGCATCCTTTCCAGTATCTGCAGGGAGTGATGACGTCTTCCATTAGCCTTCCCTTCTCCAGATTGACCAATCCCCGTTCTACTTGTAACACTTGTGCTCCAGACCCTTCCTCAGCTCGGTTGCCCTTCTATACAATATAGAATCATAGAATCATAGAATATTTAGGGTTGGAAGGGACCTTAAAGACCACCTAGTTCCAAACCCCCTGCCATGGGCAGGGACATCCCACTATATCAAGCCACCCAAGGCCCATCCAACCTGGCCTTGAACACCTCCAGGGATGGGGCATCCACACCTTCCCTGGGCAGTGCCAGTGCCTCACCATTCTCATAATGAAGAAATTCTTCCTAATGCCTCATCCAAGAAATGAGACATCTCCCAACTCCATAGTCATTCTGACAGAGATCTGTACAGGCAAATGAGCTTCTAAAGAGCAAGATGTTTCTGAAAGGACAATATTAAGAAAATCAAAGCATATATAAGGAAAACTCAAGTTGAGGATAGAAAGAAATTCAGCTGCTAGCAAGCACTCCCTCTCCATAATTCCCTACCTCTCCATTTTTCTCTTTTTCACTGGCACAGGAGAAGAAAAATCCTGATGAAATCATGAGTGACACGAGGCGTATATAAGTTTTGCAGTGAACTAGAATCAGGCTGTATTAAAGACATACAAACTGGGGATAAGTCAAAGCATCCCAGAAACACCACAGTGTTGCTGGAGATTGCCATGGAAGCAGGGCCAGGAGTCACATGGAGATGAGTCCTCACAGAGAGTTGTTTGTAATATAATCAAAGTTTAAATACAGTCCAAAATGAGATTGCTGTAAATAAAGGGAATTTTTATTAGTTCCAGACGGTATTAGAACACTAAGTTTCAGAAAAATCAAAGCCAATATGGTGAAGAAAATAACCGCCCCTCTTTGTGCCTCTTACAGAATGAAGTATTGGGATCAGAGAGCCTCTCTTGACAGGGAGATGGTTATTCACATACATGCTCCTTACACAGTAAGCAAAACAAGAAAATGTACATTCTCCATATTTCTGTTATAGTCTGATCTCTACACAGGTGACATCATGGGAATCTTTTTTCTGCTTGGCTAATTTAGATTGTTTCTAACCTGAATAAGTCACAAATCACCATCTGAAAAGCCAGCTGTGCTATGCACAGCTACTTGCAGGGGACAGAATTCAGGGTTATCTGCCTTGATTATCTTTGAAGTAAGGGAGCCAAAGTTACGAGAAAAACAAAGTTGGCTCCACTGAATCCAACAGAACAGCTTTGATTGACTGCAGTAAGCTCACCTCAAACATTCATCCTGCAGTTTATAAGCTGAACCTGAATCTGAAAGTCAAGTTTTTTCATTATCGCCCTTTTTCATCATCGTTAATCTGTGTTTGTATTTCCATAAACAATTGTGTTTACAATCCATAAGCCAAAAACCCACTTCACTGCTGTAAATAGTGTTATTCCTGCAAATCTTGTAAGGAGAACTGCAAGTTTATTTTAGTCAATCAAGTCAGTTTGTAAGTTCTTGTGTATATGCAGGAATTCAGTTATGTACATAAGCAAGGGCCAGACATGTTTATGTGTTTCCATAGTCACTTAATAGCCACCATATATAAAATCCCCGTGTTTTACATGCTTTCAGATGAATGTAAAGTCCCACCTGGATCCTAGACTCTGTCTTGCTCCTATTAAGACTTCCCAAGCTTTAGCTAACATTTTGAGTTCAACAGAATAGGAACCTTATTTAATTTGCCTTAATCTTTTTTTTCCTCAGTAATGGTTGTTTGGCTGACTCAGTTTCTCTCTGTACCTCTAATTCTCTTGAACACTGTAAGACAGACCATTGACATTTTCCAAGTGGTGGGTTGCTTGTTGCCTGTCCTTGGTCTGTGTGTTTACAGAATTACAGAATCATAGAAAAGTTTGGGTTGGAAGAGACCTTAAAGATCATTCAGTTCCACCTTTCTGCCATGGACAGAGACATGTTCCACTGGATCAGTTTGCTCAAAGCCGCAACCATCCTGGCCTTAAATACCTCCAGGGATGGAGCATCCATGACTTCCCTGGGCATCCTGTGCCAGTGCCTCACAGTAAAGAGTTTCTTCTTAATATCTCATCTAAATTTTCTGTCTTTCAACTTAAAACCATTCCCCCTCATCCTGCTCCTACCCTCCCTGATAAAGAGCCCCTTCCACCCTTTCCTTTTAGGCCCCTTCAGGTACTGGAAGGCTGCTATAAGGTCTCCCTGCAGCCTTCTCTAGGCCAAACAAGTCCAGCTCTCTAAACCTGTCATGAGAAAGGCTCTGCTAAGACAGAATGCCCTTTCTGAGGGTCTTCCTCTGCCAGTCTGAGGTGCCTCAGGGCACGACACTCCAGCACTGCTGCAGCTGGTCCACAGTACTGTGGTGGTTCAAGCATTTTCTTCCAGCAGCGCAGTGACAGCTGAAACCATGGCTTCTGCCTTGAGGGTGCCAGGAAAATATTCACCATGGTTGTATCTCTCCTTCATGTCAGCGTGACACTGGTGTCTGAGTCTGTAAGTCCAGAGCCTTGGCCAACAAGGATATTGGGATATTAGGAAATATTTGGATATTAGAAAAAAAAAATTACTGAAAGAATGGTGAAGCACTTGAAGAGATTATCTAGAAAAGTGATAGAAGTTCCACCCCTGGAGGTGTCCAAAAATGTGTGGCTGTGGCTCTTTGGGACATGTTTTAGCAGTCACAGTGGTGGTGAGCTGACAGCTGGACTCAGCAGTCCTAGAGATCTTCTTGAACTTTAATGATTCTAAGTGATGACTCTTAACTATATACCTCTCAGCATCCTTGTGAATCACCTTGCAGACGATGATTCAGATAAACGGGACTAAAGCGATACTAGCCAAAAAGGTGAAATGCTTTAAGGCTTGCTTGGACACTGACACCACATCACTCTACAGCGCTTCTCCTTTCTGTCCTCATGTTGATGAAATGTGAAATCCTTCTCAGAACTCACAAGACAACACTCTCTAAAATCACTGTATTCTACTTCTGACAGGCTAAGAAATGCCATTGTTTCCTCTTGGATGAGACCTTAGTGACCCATGCCTTCATGACCTCCCATTTGACCTGCTGTTATTCCCTGTTCCAATCTGAATGCAAAAGCAACACAAGTCCAATTCCACTTGCTTTCTCCATACTTCCAGATTTCCATGGACCAGGTGTCTTCATTGGCTTCCAGGCAGCTTTTTGTGCCAGTGATCAAGCCCATTTCAGTGGCAATATCTCAGGAATAACAAAAAAAAAAACCCAAAAAACAAACCAACAAAAAACCCCACCCAAAGAAACATAATAAAGCTAAGATAAAGCTCAAGAAACAACAAAAAAAAAGGAGCTATTTTTTAATTTTTTGGAGTCTGGCTGTTAGAGGAAAACAGACAAATTCAGTCCCTGAGCACCTTTAGGAAATTAGGTAAAACCCTTCCTGCCCAGATCAGCTCTGTTAAAACGTGACTCAGGCTTTGCCACAGACAGCAATTGTTTCTGTCTCAGCTGCAAGGTCATATCTGGATTAAAATATTTGCAGTTTACTTTTGATGAATATTTGCCATTTGAAGACGAATGACGAAGCCATTTCATTTTCCTTCCAAGCACTCATGGTTTACACAGATTTAACTAGCCCTTCCTCTGGGACAATGTCACTTACATAAAGATGAACTTCCTAAATAGAGCTAAAAGTGGCTACTAGGAAAAAAAAATTACCTGAATGCTAGGAAATGAGGGAAATGCCATTAAACATAGGAAAGACAGACATTTAAGTTGTTATTCTTTCCAAAGCTTTGTATCAAAATTGTCACTCTTATGATAGCACCTATATACAGAGCGATTCATATAAGAACCCCCCCTGAGATAAGCATTGTGCAAAGTCCTTATGGTGCGATGCAATCCCTGTAATAGCAAGGAGATTACTGTTGAAGAGACTGAGGCATTTTGTAGCTGAATGTCCTGTCAGTAAAGTCAGATAACAAGCCTTATTTTCACACACCGTCTGCCTTCAGCGAAAGAGGACAAATTTAGCTGCACGACAATCTGCACTAATGACTTCCACTATTCAGGCTAGGTCATTTTGGATAAATTCACATGGAAGGCTTCAAGCAGACAGGAACTCACTTGCCAGAGCTCAGAGCAGTTCAGGCATCAGCCAGTTTTGACCCCAAGCCTGCGCGACAACACTTAGCACAGGGCTGAGGTGGTGTTCCTCTGCCTGTGTGATGTAACCAAGGGGAGAGAGCAAAAAGTGGAGTGGGGAGGAAGGGTGGGTGGGTGAGAAGAGGAAGATAGTTCTATATGTAGAAAGAAGTGAAGAGAACAGTGTTTAAGTGACTTGTCTAAGGTCATGCAGAGGCACTGGCTGGTGTGACAACAAGACACGGAGGTGAAGAGCAGGTAGTGAAGAGCTGCAAGACAATATGCACTTGCAGCCTAGAAAGCCAACCGTATCCTGGGCTGCATTCAAAGAATTGTGACCAGCAAAGTGAGGGAGGGGATTCTGCCCCTCTCCTTTACTCTGCTGTGACCTCATCTGGAGCCCTGCATTCAATCCCGGAGTCTGAAGGGGGAAGGTGAGTGCAGACAGAAGGAATTCCTGTGTTGGAGGAAGCTGGGCTGCCACACAGCATCTGCTTCTGCTGCTGAAGGCTACGTTGGTGCTGACACACTGGGTTATTTCTGCTGTGATATTACCCCCGTGTCTAATTAAAGACAAGGTTAGAGACACAGCCTGAGATTTAAAGTTGTGAATACTGATGACTGGAGATTTCAGATTTTGTTTTCGTGTTTAAAAGGTCAGAAGCTTTATAGCTCCAGCTAATCTCCACTAAGATGCATCCCAACACCCCTCTCAAGTAGCACAAGTCAAGCTTCAGGACACTGGGACAACAGGGAAGTATTCCTCTGCCAGGGCTAATTAGAAAATGTTGCACTGATGAGAAACTTAGATATTTCAGACTTAACAATTATTGTTAAAAACAGTGTTGTTTTTTTAAATAGAGGGAATTAAACAGCCTTTTTAATCGCATCCATGTCATTGTATTTTTTAATGCATAAAGTGCAGGAATAAATAATATTTTTCCATTAGGCTTTATTTGGAAATCAAAAGTACAAAAACATATTTTAAATCTAGCTACTTATTAATGCCAAAGAGCGTGAGTCACACATGATGGTATTCATGGACAAGCAAGCAGAGCTTGGGGAAATATTTTGGTATAAGGTTTCTGTTCCATATTCAGAACCAGACAAACCAAACTGTCTAGAGGGTGAAATACAAGAATAACAACAGTGCTCGAGGTTTTCACACTCAGGTGCCTAAGAGATAATTTCCTTCTGGGGGACTTTGACAAAAGATAAAGTCACTGCTTGGAAATTTGATTACTACAAAATTTCCAAAAGTTTAACAGGCACTGAAGGTGAGCACTGCAAAGGAAACTGGGTGGGATTCATGTACCTACTTGTATGGGTCTGTATTGGAACTACGGACTATGCTTTTATCATAGACTCATGGAATGATTTGGGTTGGAAGGGACCTAAAGGTCCATCCAGTTCCACCCCTCTGCCATATGCAGGGGCACCTTTCACTGGATCATATTGCTCAAAGCCCCAAATAACCTGTCCTTGAACAGCTCCAGGGTTGAGACACCTAAGAGCTCTCTGGGCACTCTGGGTGCCCTGTGCCAGTGCCTCACCAGAATTGAACACAATAGTCCAAGTGAGGTCTCACAAGAACAAAGAGGGAGAATCATTTTCTTTTAGATAAAATTACCTCATCTTTTTATATTGCCCTTTGATGTCCTTTACAGTCAGGATAATGCTGAGCACTCTGGGTGTTTGTCATCACCAGGACAGCCTTGCTTAAGAGTATGTGCAGCATCACTGCAATTGCTCACTGGGCTGCAGGCACATGCCTCCCTCCCCTGACAAGCTTTCCTCATCCTTCCAGACATTTGAGGATTTCAGGGCTGATTTTCCCTTTCGTCTTGTTCTTTGTTATATCAATTAGATCTTGCAGGGAGTTTATTATTTCCAATGTCACACTCCAGAGTTTTGTAGGTCCATGTAACAAGAGTTAGCAATCAACTTCTGTTGCAATTTGTCCCTAGAAGAATGTTGTGAAAATGGATGAACAAAAAAAAAAAAAAAGAAATGGACAAAAAAAAAAAATAAAAACCTAAATAAATGTTTAAAATCATTTTAATGTTTGGTCGGGTAATCGTT
>WAAB01023666.1:0-31026 GCA_013389865.1 Piaya cayana | reverse complement strand
ATCAACTTTTGTTGCAATTTGTCCCAAGAAGAATATTGTGAAAATGGATAAACAAAAAAAAAAAAAGAAGAAATGGACAAAAAAAAAATCAAAACCTAAATAGTTCTTAAAAACATTTTGAAGCTTGGGCCAGTTCTACGATGTGCCAGGGGAGGCTGCAAGGACTGGTAGGACAGTGTTTCTGTATATTTGGTTTCCAAGGCTGGCTTTCATGTAAACAGCATGGTAGTGAAGGGTTTTGGTCAGGAATCTCAGTGCCTTTCATTCCAGCACAGGGCAAAGTATAACAGTTAGCCTGGGCTGCCAATGTCAGTGCTAACTGTTTTCCCATGGCCAGATTCCAAATGTTAAATTAAGGTTATAAACCTGTTACCTGTAAATATAAAGCATAGTGTGCTTCTTGCAGCTCTTGTCTGTGAAGACAGAGCTAGGAACTCTTCTGGCGTTTTGCTTTGAGCCAAGTTATTCATCTTTGGAGTCGGTTTGGGGTACTTTGAGAAGCTCAGTTTCCTTGCTGTGAAGAAACATGTGCAGGGGTAGAGCATAGTATGCACAAAGTGGTAACCTCAGTATGGAGTGTGTGCACCTGAGACGTAGTTGGTTTAGATATAGCTTGAGACATCTGGACTGCAATTACATGGATTGTCCAAATTTTAGTATCTGGCAGGGGATTCAGTTAGGCACTAAAATACAGAAGTACCAGTGTGTGCATGAGGTCTGAGTGTCTGTGCTCCCTTTATACTCAGTGGAGATTCAGCTAATACAGACCATAGAGCCTTCAGCACAATTTTGTTCACCCTGAAGGAGTCACCTGATAGTCCACTGAGTCATATCCAGACACCATTGACTATGAACTTTAATGGAGACACTATCCATATTTACTGTTCACATTTACTATAATATAAATTACTATTATATTTTCCAGCATAGAAGGGTATGCATCTGTTGGAGAAAGTCCAGAGGAAGTCATGGAGATGATCTGAGGGCTGGAGCACCTCCTATATAAGAACAGGCTGAGAGAGTTGGGCTTGTGCAGTCCATGGAAGAGAAGGTTCTGGGAAGACCTCATAGCCGTTTTCCAGTACTTATACGGGGCCTTCAGGAAAGCTGGGAAGGGAGTCTTTATCAGGAAATACAGAGATAAGATAAGATGGAAAAGTTTTAAGCTGAAAGACAGGAGATTTAGGTGAGATATTAGGAGAAAAAAAATCCTATGAAGGTGGGGAAGCACTGGCACATGTTGCCCAGAGAAGTCATGGATGCCCCAGCCATGGGGGTGTTCAAGACCAGGCTGGATGAGGCTTTGAGCAACCTAATCCAGTGGAAGATGTTCCTGTCCATGACAAGGGAGTTGGAACTGGCTGGGCTTTAAGGTCCCTTCTGACCCAACCCATTCTATGATTCTGTGATTTTATACCCAGAGAAAGTTCTGAAAAATTAAAGAAAACAAAGTGACTACTGGAGACAGCTGGCAGTCAGGGGTCCTTGGCTCTGCTTTTTGCTCTGTCACTCCTGGGGTCCAACTGCTTCAGAAAAAGGGCTGAGGAGTTGAGTACTGAGTGATATGTGCCCTGTAGTGAAACCCAGCCATGCTGACCTCACATGATCCCATAGTGATGATCTCAGAAGGCACAGATTAAATCCTGGAAATGTTTCCTGGGAAGACATGAGCCTCACCAAATGCATGGTACATTTTTATAGCCCTGCCCCTCCACTGAGACTGAGGAAACAATAACCAAGCCTATCATAAATGTTCAAATTGCCAAGTAAGGCAGTTGAAACTAATGATATGAATATACTTTGAACAAGACATCTTTATCAAGACAGGAAGTATTAAGAGCTACAGTGACCAGGCAACACAGGAGAAAGGACGATAAAGAGGGACTGCGATAAGGTTAATGAAGACTGACAAATAGAATCAAGTGGCTTTTTCCTGTTTAAAAAAACTTGCCTTTACTTCTTATCTAACTCAAGGAGAGAGAGGGGAGTTTCCTCAGTCAAGGAGCTGCACAAAGTGAACCCCAGAAAAAAAAGGGTCCAAATGCAGGGTGAATCATAGAATAGAACCATAGTACCACAGAATGGTTTGGGTAGAAGGGACCTTAAAGATCATCCAGTTTCAACCCCCCTGCCATAGGCAGGGACACCTCCCACTGGATCAGGTTGCTTGAAGTCTCATCCAGCCTGACCTTGAACACCTCCAGGGATGGAGCACGAACAATTTCTCTAAGCAACCTGTACCACTGTATTTCTACCCACACTGTAAATTTTTTCTTTCTAGTATCTAATCTATATCTCCACATTTTCAACTTAAAATGATTACCGCTCTACACTCTTTGATAAAGAGCCTCTCTCCAGCTTTCCTATAGCCCCCCTTTAAGCAGGCAGCATACCAATGCATGGTTTGCTCCTGCTCTCACTAAAGCCAGGGAATGATGAACACAATCAGATCCAGGTTCAGCCCTGCAAAAAGTTACTTGATTGCCTAGATTTGTCTATTTGTTATTGCAGAAAAGTTCCAGGAAGGATTAAAAAAATGAAAAGATTAATTAGAGAGCAAGAATTAATCGAAAGCAGAGCAGTACCTTCTGGCTAACAGACCCTATTGCATCTGCAGCAAGAATTGTTTTCTTGTCTCTATGGTGTGGTCTTAATTTCTAATAATTGAGCTCCCTACAGCCATTTGCAAGCAAACTTCCCTGGCTGTCACCTTACCTGAACTTCTCCACTGATGCCTTTGTAGTAGATGGAAAATGCAGTGGGCTCAGCAGCAGTGCCAAGAGATCAGGAAGAGGCAGCCTGCCCCAGTAACTGGCTAGCTCAAACAGAACTGAAGCCAGTGGAAGGAATCCAAATTACTTTTGAGGACATTGGCTCAGGCTTTTTTGATTTCAGGCTGAGAGGACAGATTTAGAAGACATAGAAGCAGAGCAAGTGTGAAGGCCAGGGAGAGATTTATATAATAGAACCCATATATATATATGTATGTATAATGTAATGCCTGTTGCACAGTCCTGAAGAGCTGTGTCTGCCCACTGCCACGCTGTCTTGCTAATGAGCAATCTGATCTCCCAGTGTCTTGATCAATCTGATCTGATCTCCCAGCATCCTGATCAAGCTGATCTCCCAGCATCCATGCTGTAAGTAGCTTTGTCTCTAGTCCTGTCTCTTGCTCCACCTCCACCAGCTTCTGGCCAGTCTGCCTGGATGGACCCCAGATCTGAGCAATGTCAATGGCCACTGGATGGTCAACAGACTTGGTCTTGGTCCATCCTTGAATGCACCCTGTTGGGGATGGCATTGTTTGTGCTAGAATCATCCTCAGCTCCCAGATTGTCCTCCCTCATGGAGCAGCCCCACTCTTACTCCTTCTGAGTAGGCACTTACAATATCAATAGCTCACATATAAGGACCTCAAGAACAGCTAATGATGGCTCCTTGGGCATCCCAAAGGCTTCCCATATTCTGCTTCACTGACCTCTCCAGCTTTGGTAAGTATGCAGCTTTCCTATCAGCAGGGAATCCAGGCACAGGTCTCCTCAGTGCAAGTCAAATCAGGATGGGTGACCTTCAAGAACATCTTGAAGACATGTAAACGTTCTTCAGATGAAAAGGGATTCAGTTTTGAGGTCAGCCAAATGAATAGACCATCCAATTGTAAGTCGTGAAGAGAGGGGTTACTCAAGAGCTTGGGTTTACATGTAGATACAGTGAAGTTAAAAATAGAGTGTTAAGTGTTGGTAAATATTGTATTACATGCAAAATAAAAATAAAATAAGTAGGTTACTATACATCTGCCCAAACACTTCTATGGTTTCTTTTAGCTCAGATCAGACAAAAGGACCCCATCAGTCAGTCTCAGAATCAGATTTAGGAACTCTGGATAGCCACTTACAGCCTAATATACCCAGTAGTATGTTAAGGTCCTTACCATTTCTCAGAATTGCTCTCAGTCTTACCACACTACTGTTTACAGAACATGTACAAGACAGTTCAATACTTGCTTCATATAACATGAAGGTAGATATTCTCCTGAAAAGTATATCTGAATAGCAAAGCATTATTAAATTCTCACCTGGGGCACTGCATTCAGTTCTGGAGTCCTCAGCACAGGAAGGTCTTGGATCTGTTAGAGTGAGTCCAGAGATGGCCATGTTGATGATTTGAGGGCTGGAGCACCTCCTGTAAAAGGACAGACTGACAGAGTTGAGCTTGTTCAGTCTGGAGGAGCAAAGGATCCAGAGAGACCTTATAGCAGCCTTCCAGTACTGAAAGAGGGCCTACAGGAAAGCTGGGGAGGGGCTCTTTATCAGGAGGTGCAGGGATAGGACAAGAGGGAATGGTTTTAAGTTGAAAGAGAGAAGATTTATATGAGATTATGAAGAAATTTGCTACTGTGAGGACATTTTGGCACTGTCACAGGTTGCCCAGAGAAGCTGTGGATGCCAGATCCCTAGAGGTGTTTAAGGCCAGGATGGATAGATTTTAAGCAACCTGATGCAGTGTAAGGTGAATACTTGAATAGTGTGTTCAGTTCTGGGCCCCCCACCACAAGAAAGATGTTGAGGCTCTGGAGCGAGTCCAGNTTGATTCGCCTTCCCTGGAGGTGTTTAAGTCACGAGCAGACGAGGACCTGAGGGACATAGTTTAGTGTTTGGTGGGAATGGTTGGACTCGATGATCCAATGGGTCTCTTCCAACCTGGTGATTCTATGATTCTATGATTCTATGATTCTAAGGTGTGCCTGCCCATGGCAGAGGGTTTGAACTGGATGATTTTTAAGGTCACTTCCAACTCAAACCATTCCATGACTTTATGATTAATGATAACTTGTGTTTTCATAAGGCTGAAAAAAAATGTGAGAAAGGGCTAGCTGCAATAACAAGATGGGTGGAAAACTATTAATAGTTGTTCTTTGCAACAGTAAGATTCATAACCTTTCATAGGAACCATAGAGGGACTTCCTAGCTCTTGCCTCCAGAGAACAAAACACCTTGTACTGAAAAGTGGTAACTGATAAGAATATCTGAAATGAAATATTCCACATGGCATCCTTTGTGTTTCTACATGGAACCTCTTTTGACCTCTAATAGCTAGTCCTTCTCATCACTTTTATCATAGGCAGATATAAATGCTCATCACTTCATTTTCCTACCATATACGCTGAGATGCAGCTTCAATGCAGCCTATTCTTTACAAGCTGGGATGTGCAGCACAGGCAGATCTCTGCCTTACTGCACAACTACCACATGACTCAGAGCATCTGGGGATAATTTGTTCCAATAACGTTTTAAGTGGTCTTTTTAACCATAATTTAATTTTGTCTTTTAATAAAAACAGCAGCCATAGGCCATAGAAGAACAATCGCCTGCAAGATGAGAGAAATAGCCTCAAGTTTTACCAGGGGATGTTTGGATTGGGTATTGGGAAAAATGTGTTTACTGAAAGAGAGGTAAAGCACTGGAAGAGGCTGCCCAGGGCAGCGATGAAGTCCCCATCTCTAGAGGGGTTTAAAATATATGTAGATGTGGTGTTTTAGGACATGATCTAGTAGGTATAGAATCACAGAAACATCAGGCTGGAAGAGACCCATTGGATCATCGAGTCCAACCATTCCTATCAAAACACTAAACTATGTCCCTCAGGACCTCATCTACCCGTGCCTTAAACATCTCCAGGGAAGGTGACTCAACCACCTCCCTGGGCAGCCTGTTCCAATGCCCAATGACCCTTTCTGTGAAAAACTTCTTCCTGATGTCTAGCCTGAATCTCCCCTGGTGGAGCTTGAGGCCATTCCCTCTTGTCCTGACCCCTTTCACTTGGGAGAAGAGGTCAGCTCCCTCCTCTCTACAACCTCCTTTCAGGTAGTTGTAGAGAGTAATGAGGTCTTCTCTCAGCCTCCTCTTCTCCAGGCTAAACAACCCCAGCTGTTGGTATTGTGTTCATAAATGCAATTGATGATTCTATGAAACATCTTCTGAACTCTGTATAAACATTCTAGTAGACTTCCCTTGCACATCATTTAAGAAAACTTTCAGATATACAGATCCTGTCCAGTTATCATCTCTTTGGTGGCAGCTGCTTCACAGACCTTTTCTACAGTAAAAATAAGCTATCAAAAAAATGACAGAAGAAGAAAACTATGGCCAAAATGATAGGGTTCAAAAGCAGCAAGCATTTAATATCCTGTAAACACTCTTGGTTTTAAGGCTCTTTGGGGTCCTGAAATATTTGCAGGACAAAGGTCCCCGGAGTCCCAGGCAAGGGGAGAGTTCCACTGCAGCAAAACCAAACCCAAAACTAAACAGCTGATCAGCAAGATCAGCAAAGAAATGTTGTTTGTTGCACTGTGCCCCATGCAGTCTGTGTTCAGAGCTTCTTCCTTGCTCAGCAAATCCCCTGGACCCATCTCTTCTTAGAGAGAAGGGGAAGTAATTTAAAATCTATGCAAAATGTTTGGAAAAGACTAACTTATCTCACTTCATGCTGTGCAAGGTTTTCATTGCAGAGATACCCAACAGATCTGAACATGTGGAAATGCTTCTTTGTTGACCCAAAGGTTTTATGGAAGCTAAACCAGACTTAATATTGAATTTCTTTTTGTATGCTGTAAATTACTAAAGAGAGATCCCAAGTTTCAAAATCTGGCCTGGATTTCAACCTCCCAAAGAGCTGGGCTGATTCATTCTGTGGTTATCATTCAAATGCTGTCAGGGAGCCAGTTGCAAAACTAGCATGTGGTTCCAGTCTCAGATTTTGATTATTTTTGGACCAAGAGTGAAGTGTGTCTGGAGCTTGGATTTTACATTATGTCTCCATTAAGCAACATGTTGCAAAAGCTCGGCCAGGAGGAGACAGCACATTCCAAGGTGCACAGACTGGGGTGTTTTTTTTAAAAAATAGTGTTGTTTTATAAGCCTCAGGTTCCCATCTTCTACATCATCAGGACCTAAACAGCACTGAGAGCAGCTTGCAGCCGGCTTGGACCTGCCTGCAGCCCACAGCTCCAGCATTGCCCTTTTTGGAGTAGTCCCAGACACTACAGAAACTTTTTCAGAGCCTCATCCAACCTGACCTTGAACACCTCCAGCAATGGGGCATCCCCGACTTCTCTGGGCAACCTGTCCCAGTGCCTCCCAACCTGAACAGTAAAGAATTTCTTCCTAATCTGAATCTCCCCTCTTTCCACTTAAACAATTCCCCCTCATCTTATTCCTGCACTCCCTGATAGTGAGCCCTTCCCCAGCTTTCCTGTAGGCACCATCTGAGTCCTCTCCTCCCTCTGCTATCAACATCAAATTCATTATAGGTACTCCAAGGATGCTGGCAGGTCTTCACAACTGGCCACATCATACCTCTAACTCAAAAAGAACCACAGGATTGTGAACCTCTCTGTCCAATCCCACCACAGGGCTGCAAATCTTGATAAAGCTAAGTTTATCGAGTCCAAGTTTGACAGTTGGACTGGATGATCTTAGACTTCTTTTCCAACTCTAATGATCCTTTGATTGTAATGCTTCTGATCTTGGTACAAATGCCCTTTTCTGACAGCCTTCATGATGTCAGACAAGCTCCAAAAGCTGAGCCTTAACTAGGGTCTTTCCCATTTTAAAACCCTTGGAGCAAAGCAAAACCCATAGCCAAAGCTCTGGGTGCAAGTGTTGGTACAGGAAAGTGGGAAATCTTTGACCTCCCAGGCTTGGTGCTGTTTCAGCTGAATAGTGTGTAATGATGACTGGATGAGAGGAATAACAGATCTGTGGGTTTTAATTAAGCAATTTAAAAAAACCCTGTTCTTTGATCAAAGCAATGGAAAAGCCTCCACATGGCATTTATTTATCTCTAGGTTAATCTATGTTAAGAGTCTGAAAAACACATTGCAGCTGCAGTATTTTTTTACTATTTCTGGCCATGTGAGCTTTGTTACTGCAAACAGCTCTTGAAAAGACATTCAATAAGCATGAACTAATCCTTGCACTAGCCCAGGGAGTGAGTGAGTATCCCATAAAAAGGTTCATGAGCTCTTTGAATCATACTGCAAAGACATCATGCCTGAATTATTCATTTTCTGCATATTCAACAAAATGAGGATTTGGGGATTACCTATGCCCTTGTGCCTCACTCATATCACGTGCAGCACTTATAAGGCAGAATATATAAGTCAGTGTATGGCATTTCCCCAGAGAAGGCTCACAGAGGCACAGAGAAGAAAAAGTAGCTTCTCACATGGTAACTCAAGAGGGGGAATCTTCCTCCTGCCTTACAGAGCTGTTAATCACCTGTCCCTGCTCCCTCTTACCACTAAAGAACTCAGTGAGTCTAATCAAACATGATCTGAATGAGTTGTAATTCATATCTTACCTAAAGTGACTTTCAGATTTAAACAGCCTTTTAAATATGGAGTTCCTTGAAATACTGATCCATACAGATATTACATACAGATACAGATCACTCTTCTACAATTATTACCCATATTAATAACAATATGATTTCTTTTTCTCCCCCCCCCCTTCCGCTTGCTATGAAGTGCTAACAGAGCTATGAGAAAGTGAAGTGCTTTTTAACTCTGGATCGCAAACCATCAACACAGCTGCAGATTCATTTCCAGTTGCAGATGCTTTCTGGTTAATGAAGTTAGAGCCAGAAGAAATGCAGTTTGGCTTTGATGTTTTAAACAGTTTACGGGCTGACTGTAGGAAGAGAGGGGGAATAATTTTTTATTTTTACTTTGGGCAAATGAATTTTTGAAATGGCTGAAAGGTAGACAATGAGTCTTGTACTATCATGCTTACAGAGCTGCTTTTGAGATTGAAGCCAAACATAAAAATTTCTTGGATGGGAGTCTGAAGTGCTCCCTGAGGAATAACTCTGCAACAGCAGAGTGGTGAGCTAGATGACAAAATAAAGCGCATTTTTTGCCATTACTGTCTGTGATTCTAAAGTTATTAGAGTGCTACTAAGGACATGATATCAACAGAGACTTTTAAGACACGTGTAAGACTACAAAAAAAAATAAAACAGCAGCTGTAAAAGCCAAAGGCATTGCCTGCCTTGCTGGCACATTGAGCAGTTCAGGCAATCTGGCAGTTCCATGAATTTTTAGAATTCCCCAAAATCACTGAGAAAAGGACAGAATAACCAAGTGATAGTCTGCAAAGGAGAAGGCATCTTAGGAGCTGCCATCAGAGTTAACAGGTTGCCCAGGGAAGTCCTGGATGTCCCATCCTTGGAGGTGTTCAAGGTCAGGTTGGATATGGCTTTGAGCAACCTGATGTAGTGGAAGGTGTTTCTATGTCCATTCAGGAATTTTGGAACTGGGTGGGCTTTAAGATCTCTTCCAACCTGAATTATTCTATGATCCTACCTCAGTATATATAGGATCAGTAGGAACCAGAAGCAACTAAGATGGCGGAAACCAAATCTCCCACGTGGAGGACGAAATCAGTCAATGTGCTTGTGAAGGACAGGACAACTCTAAACCTGCTAGTTCCAGTTCATGCCAGGTTTTCAGTGATCAGAGCAGGCGAATGGAAAATTACCCATTGCCTCAAGGCAATTTTCTCCAAATGGCAAGGAGAGGAGATGGGTCAAGGAGAATGTCTGAGCTCAGAACTGGGGTGATAGAATCATAGAACCATCAAGTCACAGTATCATAGAATTATTTGGGTTGGAAGGGACCTTAAAGATCATCTAGTTCCAACTTTCCTGTCATAGGCAGGGACACCTTCACATCAGTAGATGTGGCTCTGCAGCTCCATGGGAATACTGTGAAGGAAGTCAGTGGGGCAGGAGAAAGGAAGAGAAAAGGAAAGTATAATCAAGGACTTTGTGTAGTTTACTGTAGTTCAGACAGTCCCTGAGTTAGTTGACATCCTGCTTCCAGACATGCCACAAGGGCCAGCAGGGATGTAGGAACTTTTTATTATTGCCTAGTGTTCCTGCTGTAATAAAATTTGCATTCAAGAGATCTTTTGGACAATTTTGGTGAGCTTATTGTGGGAAAACAGTCTGTAACTACTCTGAAACCCTATGGTCTCTCTCTGGCTCCTTTAGGATCCCCCTTCAGTACATTCCAGAGCATCTTGCTGTCATAGAGTCACAGATTTGCTTAGGTTGGGTAAGACACTTAAGATCACAAAGCCAAGCCCTTAACTTCACACTGCCAAGTCTACCACTAAATCATGACCCTAAGTACACATCTACACATATTTTAAATACTTACAGGGATGGGGACTCCACCTCTTCCCTGGGCAGCCTGTTGTCATCTCCCTTCCTTATTTTAGGCAAGGTAATCAAAGTGATAGGATAAGTCATGTTTTTTCACAGGCAAGAAGTGAATTACAGGCAACGGTGCACAATGAGTGAGAAGGAAATTTTTATGGAAGAAAGTTATGGCAAAGGGAGACAAGAAAGCCTGTGAAGGACAAAATGGAAGAGAGGGAGTGGAGCTGCATTCAAAGCTCATGAGGTGCAAACCCATAGAATGCAGTGAAAAATAAATAAGCGACTTTTGAGAGTCTTGAATGGGAAGGCGGTGGTTGGGGAAGTGGATAGGATTCTATAGCCAAAATCCCTGTAATAAGAATTCCTCCACATGATTTGTTTTTTTTGAAGGCTGTGGTGGGGAAACCACACACAAACACAGAATCAAACCTTGCTTAGTTCTACAGTTCTATCTTGCAACACATCTTTAACATGGGGGCTTCACAGCAAATGAAAACAGTGCACAGCATCACCTCTGGAGGATGTGACCACGCATGACACAAACCTTGTAAGGTGAAGGAGATGATAAGAAGCAATGGTGGGAAAAGCTAGTGCTGTGAGCTGCCCAGTCAAAGGAATCATACTGTGGGTTTGAGATTTATGCTGAAATATCTTACGTGGCTTTGGAAAGGGCGAAAATCAGACGAGTAGAGTAGAGTAGAGTAGAGTAGAGTAGAGTAGAGTAGAGTAGAGTAGAGTAGAGTAGGAAGAAATTTTTAATGTTAGGGTGGTGAGGCACTGGGACAGGTTGCCCAGAGAAGTCATGGATGCCCCATCCCTGGAGGTGTTCAAGACCAGGCTGGATGAGGCTTTGAGGACCCTGATTCAGTGGAAGATCCCATAGCCAGGAAATTGGAACTGAATGATCTTTAAGGTCCTTTCTGACCCAAACCATTCCATGGGTCCATGATTCTATGAAAATAGTTAGTATCTAAGTGCTGCAGAAAGAATCTGTGAGGAAACAGGAAGAGACAGAGGCCTTTCTTGAAAAGGGCTTAGGGTTCTGGGACACAAACAGCCACCTAGAAATGGCACCACATAACAGGAAAGTCTCTGAAGGCTGAAGCAATTTTCCTGTTCCTGAAGCAATACAGAAGGGATTTGATGGAAGCACATGTGCCTTTGGTGACCGGTGGCTTCTGTTTGCATTTGGTGTAGTCAGAGGATCAAAACAACACCAAATTTGGAATGAATGAGAAATGAAGCACAAATTTTCTGACTTTAAGGTGGTTTCCAGAACAGGTGATATGATTCTTGCCCGGGCATCCAGAGTGATGTAACCAGCATAAAACAAGCACTCTTTGCAAAGACAGGAAGGGGAGAAGCCATTGAAAGTGGAAATGAAAAGCAAGCTTTCAAAATACTACGAAAAATGCAAAGCCCCAAAAACATGCACAGTTAGGCATGGCTAATCAGGGACAATTTCAATGTTTTGAAGGTTTCTTCAGTACTGCATCTAATTATAGTTTCCTTAATTCATGTGGCCTGTGGCACAGAAAGTCAAATGGGAAAAGGGATGGAGTGACTGTGCTGGGGTTTATCCCAGGTCTGCCTGATGCTTAGGGCTTGCATTTTCCTTTGAGGACTTTCCAGTCCTCCCTTATATCAAAGGCTTTCACTGTATCCCAGACAATCATAACAGTTCTCAGAGATGGGCAGAATACCCAGGATGTGTTGTGGAGCTCATGTCTAACTCAGATCTCTTTGAATATTAAGATGAAACTAAGTGTGTTCCAGGCTGGCCTTTTAAGTTTATTTACAGCACTTTAGTGCTGCTAGACTATCATCTGGGTACCTTCCAAATCTAACAGTTTTAGCTGTCGGCTACCTTTCCAAAACAGGAAGGTTCCACTCTTCTGTAACTGAGCTAAGAGTCCTCAGCTCCTTTTAGAGATGAGAGAAACATTGTTCAATGATTCATCTGACCTACTTTAAATGTCAGCTTTAGGGAAACTTGAGCTGTAACCTACAAAATGTCTGCTCCTCTCCATTGACTGTGAAGAAGCATTTATCACATTGCACACATTTGCATTTACTCAGCCCAAACTGCATACAGAGAAGTTAAAGCCCAGACTAATTTTCTTTACTTCACTGGAGTATGACATTTAAATGTCTTCTAAACCTGAGCATGGTTACAGACAGGGGAAGTAAATCCAGGTCTGAATTCCAGGTAAACTTGATCACTGGATTATCTTCCTTCTGAGTCTGGTGTAAAATGAGAAATGTTTCTTTTTTTTTAGCTGGTCTTTCAATTACAACTACATTCTCCAAACAGGCCAATATCTTTGAGTTCTCCTGTCAAACAGAGGAAAAAAGATCCCCAGAATATTAAATCTCAGTATTACCTCCATGTTGGAAATCTTGCTCAGAATTAAATTCTCTGATCATTTAAAATTTAATCCTAACTCTAATTGTGTCAAATTTACGTCACACCAAATCTATCTAAAATCATATCTGTCCAGATTATTTTGCTTCAGTTATGTTTGGACCTTGTCAGAAAGTTTTACAGCTGTTTGGGTGGTCTTCCTCTGTCATGGGTGGATTAGTGAAGTTGTACCATAGGATGGAAATAGTTTACAGGATTTCTTGATAATAGCATCACTCAGTCATTAAAGTTTGTGGTAAGTTTATCTTCTAACTCAACTAAAACATCATATTTTCCAGGGAAAACAATCATATTGCCTTTCTCTTCCCTTCATGTATGCATCTTTTTCTCTATGCCAGTTTTCTTCCCTCTTCTACTAGAGCACTTCTTCACTGGAGAGGTGCAAAGGGGGCTTCTTCTACCTGTAACTGAACCATAATTCCCGCGATGAGGAAATAGAAGTCTAGTCCATCTTTCATATTGGTTTTGCTGCCTTACTGTGCCTTCTCCAGTCATCCAACTTATATGCAGCTCTTCCTTGCACTGCCTTCAAAACATTTTGAGTGGTTCTACAGCTCCTGATTTTTCTTGTCTCATGTCCTCTGCTTTCTAGCTCCTGCCAGACTTCAACTACAAGTCTCTGAGCTCATTGACTCTGCCTATTTTTGAGGTTCCCTGCTACTTTCTTTTATGAGATTCTGTTTAAAGCTCTTGATTTTTTGAACAGGCTGCCCAGGGAGGTGGTTGAGTCACCTTCCCTGGAGGTGTTTAAGGGACAGGTGGATGAAGGGCTGAGGGGCATGGTTTAGTGATTGTTGGGAATGGTTGGACTCGATGATCTGGTGGATCTCTTCCAACCTGGTGATTCTATGATTCTATGATTTTGGCAAACTCATGCTGTAAGGTAGTGATGTCCCTGATGTTCAGCATTCCTAGGTTGAAAAAAAGGAGATGAAAGATATTGTTGCACAGGTTAAAAAAAACCCCACCAACATTTTGGGTAAACATGGCTGTTACAGTGCTGCTGGATTGGGAATAGCAGGTTATAATTTAGCGGACAAAGTGTTTACAGGAGTTGTATTTCTCTTCTTGATTTCCAAAAGTCTGCTCTAATCTGATCCATCTCTAAGCTCTCAGAAAAAAACCTCACCTATATTTGACCTGTGGAAGCTTACTCTGTGCAAATGGTGACTGTCTTTGAAAAGTCTGTCCTTACTACGCATGAACAGACCTTTCCTTTTGTTTCCATACGCTCGAACCATTTACGCTTATGAGAGTGTGGTGCTAACTGGGGCCTGGCACTAGCCAAACTGCAAAGGTGTTGAATTCACCAGTGCTCTAGTTGAAAACAGCAAGGACAAACATTGAGCTGTGGCTGGCCATGGTCTAGTAGCTGGATCCTGTGAGGCATAAAATCCACATAGTTTAAGAGACCAGGGTCTTATTTTCAGCACACTGGTACCCAGACCCCACAGCAGCTGGTGAACATTCCCATTTTTCATGTGAAAACAGTCCTTGAGTTTGACACTGTGTTTGCCACAACACTACAATATTTTCTGTGAGAAGGTTGCTCCCTCATTATTTGCATCTTCTTGAGAATGGATTGCATCCAAACATGTTCTTATCTTCCTTCCCTTCCCAGGTTAGGCTTGCTCATGCCCATTGGTATTTGAAGAGTTATTCAACACACAAGAGGAATGGAGCCAGTTTTGTTTCCCAGCTCCTATTACTCACCTTCTTTATCTCTTAGCTAAAACTTTAATGGATCTGTTTTGCTAGAAGTTTGAGGTTGGAGGCTATGAAGAACTTCAAAGTTATCTAATAGCAGTTTTGTCAATGATTTAGTAAAAAGACCACATAGTCTGATTAAAAGTAAACTACTTGCAATACTGCATGGAACTCTGTTGATCTATTTTTACTGTATCACAAACAAAGCTGAGGAGGGGGGGAATCCCACTGACCAACCACCATGCAGGAAGACTGGAGCACATCTCCGTCCGGTATTACCCAGGTACTCGTTTACTCTGTGATAACCAGTTTAGACAACACAAGATGGAATGTCTCCAGCACCAGATGGTAGTGATGAGGAAGAAAGGAGTGCAGCAGACAAGATAAAACTTGACAGGAAAATAGAAGGAGGAATTTCTGTTCATTAGGGCAGAGATTGCAATCTGAGAGTCCTAAATTTAACCATTCTTTTGTTGTCAGGAAGTGTCTGAGAAGTGTAAGGACAAAGATAACCCCAATCCCTGGCTACATAGCCAGCCTACCCTCAAAATAACCATCTAGTGATGTGGCTTCTGACTTAGCTCAAATGATGGAGGGTCTGTGGTGTAAGACCATGATCCACACATGCTGCTGATCAGTGTAGGCACCAGCTGGATTCCTGCAGAACAGTTCAAGTTTGCAAACTCAAGACTGTTCCAAAGTTCAGAAATTTGAGCATCCTCTTGGCCCACACAGCTTTATTCAAGGTTGATGTACACTGATAAAATTCCTTAATTAAACACTGCTATGCGTTTTCTCCAATATATCCCAGAGCATTACAACATAGCCTCATCCTTTGCCCCAAAGAATATTGTTTTAATTTCCTTTTTAATAAACAAAAGGCAAACTTCAGCAGTAGCGGAGTGAAAGGTTTATTCTTCAGAACCAATCAGTTATTTTCAATATCTTTCTGGGTGCATGAAAGTAAGGCAACATAATGAGGAATGCATTTTCTCAAACTAATGAAAAGTCTCTCTTTGAGTGAAGCAGAATTTTATAGACAAAGATCCTATATAGGTCTTCATACACTCACTGTGTAGATAGGCAGATATTTTTGGAATGCGTCTCCTGATGAGATATGAGGGCTGTTATTAATTCTGTCTGTCTTTTTTATTGAAAGCCAAACAAATTACATATAGTGTATTAAGAAAAAATGTAAACCTTCAGTGCCACAAGAATCCCGAAGATCAAAGCAAGCCATGCTCTCTCTTTCACACGCTTTTCAATAGACTGTGTTCTGCCTTGGTAAGAACATTCAGCAGGTACATATCATGCACTAAGCAGCAAAAATACATGCAGAAGTCAGAAGTTGCAGACTTTGATTTCTATTTTTATTAAGTAATATAGTAATAGAATCATAGAATGGTTTGGGTTGGAAGGGACCTTAAAGATCATCCGGTTTTAACCCCCCTGCCATGGGCAGGGACATATTCCACTATACCAGGGTGCTTAAATACTCATCCAACCTGACCTTGAATACCTTCAGGGATGGGGCATCCACAATGCTGGTATTCAGGTCTCCTGTGAAGTGTTGTGAGAGCTGAAGCCACCATATGGATTAAATTCAGAGGGATCATATGAAATAGTTCATTAAATCCTGCAGCCTGTTCCCATTTCACCTTCCACCTACAGACCTTTCACAAAAGCAAGTGTGCATTGCTGAGCATATGATTTGCTATGGCTTGTCCCTTCAGCAACAGGATTTCTGGAAAAATAATGCACTGAAAAGCAAGAGACTATTGTGAAGGTACAAATCTAACAAAAACTCTCCCTGTGCATCAGTCCAGAGGCTGCAGTTCTGAATGAATCACAAGAGGAGACTTTGTGACAGAGCTCCGTGAGGAGGTGAGTAGGTTGTAGAGTATCAGGGAGTGCAAGAGAGAGACAGACTCCTGGAATTGCACTCTACCTTCCCTGAAAGAAGCCCAGCAGGCAGACAGGATGCACGATGCAGGGGATTCCTTATTCTCTCTCTGCCTGCCTGAATACATTGACCTAGGGGTAGCTGCAATGGCAACAAGTTCCTGCCTGGTGCAGCAGGCATATCTCCTCTGAGACCACCCCACCTTCCAAGTTCCCTGCTTAGTAGGTATGAGGTTCTGCAAGAGGAATGAATAGGATGATGGTTTGTATAGCTTAGAGGTGTCGTGGAGCGTAGGTGGGACTATGTCCTGCATCAAAACTGCTTCCATAAAGAAAAAGAAAAGAGACATTGTCATAGGAGGCTCCCTTCTGAAGGACACAGAAGAACCAATGTGCAGATTGGTCCCACTTCTTAGGGAAGATTGCTGCCTCCCTAGGGCCTGGGTTAAAGACATGAAGAGAAAGCTTCCTATCCTGGTACAGCCCTCAGATTATTATCCATTATTGCTTTTTCAAGTACACAATAATGAAGTTGCAACAAGAAATCTGAGGACAATCAAGAGAGACTTCCCAGCTTGGTGCCAAGCAATCAGGAATATTCAGGCTACTTCTGCTACTTTGGCTACTACTTTGGCAGGAAAATAGCTGTCCTGAAAGCCCCCAGATCATACTAGGTCATCCCCACCTACTGGAGATCCTTCTGAGGCTGTGGCAGAGGCAAGGTGATGATACAGGGAACCATGCCCCTCTCATCAATGACAGCTCTGAAATAGCTGGATTGTGTGACCAAGTACTGATGATATTCATAACTTTGATTCCTGGTTTAACTCTAGGGTTCAAATATGCAAAACATATTTCATACTCCAAACAGAGGATTTCTCCTAAAGCCTTCCATAAAGAGACTTCGCAGACTGGTTTTGTAATAATTCCAGATTGCAAGAGTCAAAACTGGGAAGAAAAGGAAGGCGATGCTATTTTTTATGTGTGGCAGAAGGAAAGATTCTTCTGTTTCCAGATGTCTCACAGCCCTTTCAAGTGTAGAGGAAGATGTTATGGCAGGAGATTTTATGATTCTTGGCTTCAAAATCACATAAAAATTGTGTTTTATCTGACATCAAAAGAACAAGCTGTATCATCATCATCATCATCATGCTAAAGATCTTGTGTCTGCTCGGATCAGTAACTGTGCAAATAAGGCTGACATAGAGAATAAAACATCACAGTTGTGCCCTTAGGCTTTCTCTGTGGTTTATCAGCCTCTAAGCAGTCAGCTATATGAAGAAAAAGATCTGATGCACTGTTTATGTTCTGGATTAAGCTTTCATAAAAATGAATGTATACAACATTTTCTTAAGCCCGAATCCTAGATAATACTGAGATTTTGTCCCTTAAGACCTCCAGCTATTTCTATAAGATTCACTGAAAGTTGTGTCTCAAAGCTGTAATCTTAATTGAAGAATTTCTTCCTGGAGAACATTAAAATAAAGATCAGCACATGATTAATTGCACGTTGTTAGCATTGCTCCTGCAACAATTTTATTTATAACAATTGGTTTGATCAGGGGAGATTTAGATGAGATATTAGGGAGAAATTTTTTTACAGTAAGTGATGTGAGGAACTGGGACAGATTGTCCAGAGAAGACATGGATGCTCCATCCCTGGAGGTGTTCAAAGCCAGGTTGGATGAGGCTATTAGAAACCTGATCCAGTGGAAGGTGTCCCTGCCCATGGCAGAGGGCTGGAACTGGATGATCTTTAGTATCCTTTCTAAACTAAACCATTCTATGACTCTACGTTTTTTGTGGATCTCACTTAACTGGATTTCAGCAAAACAATTTAAATGGTGCCATGTAGGCAATTATTACAAAAGGGTCTGGCTGATACAGAGACAAAAGGTGCTGAAAGGGAAATAGTCAGGGCAGAGAGAGGTTACAAGCACAGTTTCTCAAGCCTCACTCTTATCCTGTCTTAACTGAACATATTCACCAGCAACATTTGCACAAGAAGGAGCACATTAATGATATTTGCTGTTGATACAAAGCTGGGAGGAAGAGCAGAATGTCTCACAGGAAGAACTCAGAGAGCCAATTACTGGGAATTACTCTAAAGATATTTCATTAGACAAAGCTTAAGAACATGTAATTAAAAGTGGATTGTGTTTCCTGAATGAGGTCTAGTGGAAATCAGGAGACAGAAAGTCTGGTTGAAGGTGAAGCCTGCAAAATATGAAATCCTAATTTCTCCACACTGAACATATCCCACAGCTTCTTTCAGGTTTTTCTCTTCCTTCTAAATTATTCTTCCAGTTAAATAATTACTTCCTGCAGGTGGCAGGTATAAAACCATAGAATCATGGAATACTTTGGGTTGTAAAGGAACTTACAGATCATTCTGTTCCAAATTCCTGCCACTGGATTGGGTTGCTCAGATCTTCATCCAATCTGGTCTTGAACACCTCCAGGGATGGGGCATCCACCAAATCTCTGGGCAATCTGTGCTTATGCTTCACCACCCTCACAGTAAAGAATTTCTTCCTAATATCCCATCTAAATCTCCACTCTTTTAGCTTAAAACCATTCCCCTCATCCTGCCTCTACGCTTTCTGGTAAAAAGCCCCTTTTAAGCACTAGAATGTTGCCACTAGGTTTCCATGAAGCCTTCTCTTCTCTAGGTTGAACAAACCCAGCTGTCTCAGCCTGTTATTTTATAGGAGATGCCCCAACACCATCCTGCTCAGCTGTAGACAGAGTATGGGAAGGAGCCCTGTTAAGCAAAGCTGCTTTCCTTCCACCTGCAGAGCTCACTCAGACTAACTCTTTATTTCAAGGAAAAGACTTTTCAGAGTTATCCACACATCAGATGTGTTCCCAGCATGAAAGGTTGCTTTTCCCCCACCCACACACTCTGGAAAAGTCTTTCCTGCCCTTTCACTGCCCACAATGATCCCTCAGAAGGGCTGGCTGGAGAGAAGTGCTCCCACACAACTGGTGACATTTAAGCCGTGTGGCAGATCCCTCTGCTCACAGATCCTGTTCCCAACAAACACAATAGCAGACTCTGGTGGGTGCAGGATGAAACCCAGGGTGACATTTTCTTCCACCCTACGCTTCTTTGCTGAGTGAAACTTTTGTAAGAAGGCAGAGACCAGAAAGCCCTTCTCGTTCCACCTCTGAAGCCTCTAGTCCCACGGTTGGTTGATTCCATGCTGCAATGGTCCACAACCCCTCACATGCTTCTTTCCCTACTAACAGTGAAACAAGGCCCTGTGTGCTCCATTCAGAATGAACAAAACCACAATAAATTCAGGTAAAACAGGACTTTGAGACAAGAAAAATTTGTTGAAAGATGTTAATAAGCCATAATGCCATCTTTCAGTCAGGTACATAATCCTCCTTCCCATGGGGATGTGGTATTGTGGTCCCCATGGGAAGGAGCATGGTGTCCCTGCTTGAAAGATGAAAACCACCACAAAAGGAAAAGTGAACTGAAGCAAAGTCTGATTGGTAATTCATTATACAAACAGCCTTTTATATCAATTCACAGAAAACAAAGCTTTGTTGAAACATCCTGATTTCAAACACGTATGTATCAGAAAAATGTCTGACAGTGGAAATTTAACAGGCCAAGAGAGTTGGTCTTGCTCAGTCTGGAGAAAAGGAGGCTCCAGACAGACCTTATAGCAGCCTTTCAATACTTCAGAGGGACCTACAGAAAAAGTGGGGAGGTAACCTTTATCAGGAAGTGCAGAGATAGGATGAGGGGGAAGGTTTTTAAGACAAAACAGGCAGGATTTAGATGAGCTATTGGGGGTGATATGTGAAGGCGAGGAGGCAGTGGTACAGGTTACCTAGAGAAGCTGTGGATGCTCATCCCTGGAGGTGTCCAGGGCCAGGCTGGATGAGGCTCTGAGCAACCTGATGCAGTGGAAGATGTCCCTGCCCATGGCAGGGAGTTGAAACTGGATGGGCTTTAAGGTGTCTTCCAACCCAAACCATTGTGTTTCTAATAGCCTGTTGAAACTCATCCCTTTCTGTATGATGGCAACTATAGTTCTACTTCATCTCAGAGTTTCAGACAAGCCTTTAATAAACTTTTGCAGATGTGAACATTTTTGTCCTCCTGTGACCTGCTCAAAGCAGTAACTGCATCTGGATTCAGAGATAAGGGGAACCAAAATAATACATATATATATCATCACTAAATTAATTCCTTTATCTGTACAACCTGTGGAAAATTACCAAATCTGTGATAATGTTGTATAGTATAGTTACAGGAAATTGTTTATGATAAGCTGGAAAATTGTATTATACCTTATTACTGCTGTCATTCCAATAACAGCTAACAAACTTCATACTCCAATTGCATGTCAATAGTTCATGAACACCCTCTTTGTATTAGATTTGGACAGGCTTGCCAGAAAAATATTGGCTCATCACCAAATCTGCAGGAACAGTGATTTCCAGAATTGAAACAAGTGTGAAGGAGCAAATGTCAGTTAACACATATTAGGTATTTTCATTATATGTGCTATTTACATGGAGTATTTTATATCATGATCATTTTCTTGGTGAAGTAATGGAGGCACTTAAATTCTCGTAGGTCTCTTCTGATGCACTTATCTTTCAAATGGAATTTATTGCTAAAAACATAAACATTGTCTATCAAATGTTTGTGGATGAACATTCATTGTCTCCCCTTGAGCCAAAATCACTTAATTACTGATAGAGATCTTTAGATTAAAAAAAAGCAGGAGGAGCCTGGTTAATGAGTCAACCTATTAGCCCTGAGATCAAAATCAATCTGCACCCAAAGCCTCACTGAAAATTTTATCCTGGGAATAATCAGTGTCAGTAAGAGTGTTCAGGGAATGATAAGACTTTTCTTTTCTCTTGTAAAATCATTTACTTTTAAAAGCCCATACTACCTTTAACAGCAGGCACAATGCACATGGAACCTAATAGTCACTGTGTGAGACAGGAAAAAGCATTGTATGGGTGGAAAAGATCAGCTTCCTAATTCTAATGTCACCAACATGCTTTTCCTGTGTATCTACAGACAAGGCACAGCCTAAACTTCTTATATGCGCTGTACATTGGCTTCAGAATGGGTATTTACACACTCATTTTAAGAGGCTTAACTTATTTCAGCTCATTAGTTTTTCTACTGCACAGAGCAGAATGGAATCGAACAGTATTATTCATAAAAACCCTACACACATGCACATCCATACATGTGCATATCCACTAGGACTCTTGCTCCTGATACCAATCATACTGCTCTTCCACTGTTTGCTGCTCTTCAGTCCACTTCCTTTTCACTCCAGGAAAGTAAAGAAATGTTTAATCATCCCTCATACTTTATCCAGGCTGTGAAAGCTTCTCTTCCCAAGGCCTGTGCACATCGTGTTGGCACACTACCAAAACCCACTAACAAACAGCAGATTAAGTGGAAACACGGAAAAGAATTTCAAGCATGTATTATACTTGCTTGGAGTTCAGCGCACAACTTTTAAGACTAGGGCTGCCCTCTAAACAGGCAGGCCTGGGAACTCAGCTGCAAAACAATTACAAAGGCAAGGAAAATACCTTTCCTCTGAGAAAGAAACTTGATGATGCTCTGCAGTCTTCACTAGGCTTCACTGTGTATTCTGGAAGAGCTCAGTGTGGTCTGTGTTTTCTTGAGGTCTCGGTTTCCATCTCCAGCACTGTTCTCCGAGGGAGTTATATCATATTAACTAGAATATTTATGTCAGCCTCTTAAAGATGCAGGAGCAGGGGACTGTAATCTTTGCAATCTTTTCCAGCCACAAGCCAAACAGCCCCTCTATACCCAGCTGCTGCTCTGTGTTAAAGTATGAGAATAACAAGGCACTTCAATTCAGTTCTGCAGATTATCAGCTGTCATCATGAGCTAGACAATGAAACACCTAGTGTCATGCCTACATATTGTTCTGTTACTTGTGTTTCCTTGATGAGTAATGTTGGCTGCATGGCTCTCCCTCTCACTATTTAAAGATCTGGTGTTAAAAAAGCCCTGTTTAAAGCACCAAAGCAAATACACTTAGTGTGCAATTTCATTCAGCACAAGAATTCTGCCCACATTATCAGAGATTTCTTTGTCTTTCCAAAACCAACCTGGAATGTCTGTATAGGGTGTACAGTAGAAGAATTCCCAGCCACAATTACACTTGATGCATATGTTGTTTTTCATTCTATAGGTTTATTGACCCTGAAGTTAATTAAAAAAAAAATGTGACTCTTCAGTCTAAAAAGTTATTTTCAGCTTTAACTAATCTGAGCTCATGACTGGCTTTGGAAGCACAACAATTATATGAAAGCCAAGATTGTTTATTATTATTCAAAGACAGTAACAAAGTAATTAACTAACAAAGTAGTTAAGCTCATTGAAAAAAAAATTATATTACTACTGTAAGAGGTGGGGACAAAACAACGCTGAAAGAAAACAAATAGCACCGAGGATATTAATACATCTGCTATGTATCTGAATGTCCTTCTAAATAAGCGTCTGAAATGAGACTGAAAGTGCAACCGAAATCTAGTATAAATACAAGAATTATCTGCATTTAAATTCCATAAATTTTCTTTATTTGCTGTGATACATTCAAACAAAAGTGCTCCAGATAACAGCCGTAACGTAAAGGAAATTAAAATATAAAGGCAGAAAGAGACCATCAGATACATACGGTGATTATTCATATTTCAAAGCATTAGTAACTGCTTGTATCTGAGTGCACCAAAAGCCCACAGGAGGGTCCATGTTTTTGTACGCTGCACCTATAAAAATAATAATCATCGGCAGCTCTAGCAAAAAAATGTTTTTTCAGAACTAGAGCCAAAGCCATCACAAAGATAAAGCACCATCAGGCACAGGTTTGCAAATGCCATAGTAATTAGTAGAGTGTACAAAAGGCTTAGCTGTATTAATGCATTCCTTGTATTTGTATAGCACAGGGATCTCCACTTGGATTCATTCCTTCCCAGCTCTGCTGTTTCACACCAGGGACTTGCATTTGCCCCACAACACCAAGCAACATGGGCAACTTGGTAATGTTCAGGAGTCAGTGAGAGATGGATGGAAGAGTAACTGGAACTGGAGGTAGTGTCTACCCTCCTATTTAAAAACATAATATTGGCACTGCAGCATGTACTTATCCATGTTACTGCAATGCAGTAGTACAATCCACCTGAGAAACACTCTGTACAGATCACATTGACTTCCCAGTGCTACTTGCTGAGCTACAAGTATTTGGCTGCATTGATTTTATAGATAAAAGACAGGTTTTGTTTTAAACTCCAATTCTGCTATACCAAAAATACTTCACTGGTTTGTCTAAGAGACAATAGAACATCACTTCATAGCAAACTCAGATTGCACACTACACCATGGCTGTATTCTAGCTGCAGAATTTCTGAACTGTGCATTTGCCAAGAATTATTTGTAACTCAACAGTTTGATGGCAAGGAAGATTCCTACCCCAAACAACACAAGAAACAGAAGTCAAGATGCCGTACAAATTACACTGTCAAAGGTATATGATAGAGAGATGCTAACAAATCTCTGTCTGGTGTATTTTATGTAGAACTGGATGGATTTTCAACAAAAAAAAAAAAAAAAAGAGTAGGAAAAACTCAGTAAAACCTTTGTCCTGCTTTCCCCAGGCAGCAATTCAGATGGCCAGTAAGACCAAAGACAGCCTTCCCCTGTGAAAATCCAAGTTGCCGACACAAGATTTTCCTTAAAATGTCTAAGCAGGTCATATCAGAAAACCAGACTCTGTCCCTGCACACTTTCTATAGTGGTATGTTCACAGGGACCCTGCTAGGCTGTGCCCCAGCTGCTGCAAAGATTTAAGCCCATGTATGTTTTGTGTTTCCCAAAGCAGGATGCAATGGCACTGCTCATCTGACCAACATCATCTTCACAGTCAACTCCTTGCAACATCAAGGTCTGTTTGTTCAAAAACATTCTCTTAACTACACTGCCAATAAAGTTTCAGATCACTCAGGCTGAAAGACAGAAGTGTTACACCGTTATTTATCCTTGATGCTATTTGTGTGGCATTCGTCTCCCACAGTGCACGCTTTGCCCTTTTCATGCTCTTTTTCATGCAGGAACGACAAAGCTGTCATGTTTGGGTTGCAAACACCATTAAATGCCCCTCTTCAGCTCCCAACAGCATAGAAGTATTTTCTTTTTAAAGTTCAGATCAAAGCATTTCTACTAATCCTAGGATTTATTAAAACAAACATTGTAGGCATGAGATAGTCAACAGCGTCCCTTTTGTAAGATTCTTTGGAGACGGCTCTGATTTCATACTGTTTACTGATCCGTCCCCAATTAATCTTCAGTTGCCCAGCTGCAAATTCAGCAAGTCCACCGGCTCCTTCCCCACCTGGCAGACATTCCTTTCTCCCCAGTTTTGAGCTATAATGACAGCACCACACAGCCCCTGTCCTACAAACAAGGTGGCTTGCCTGAAAAGCTATATATTGCATCCCAATGTCACGAGATCACCTCACACAAATTTGCAGCAGCAGTCCAGACTTTCCTCAAATGAGTAATTAAAACCGGTCATTAAGTGCTTTCAAGGAGTTTCATTGTCTTTATCCTTCCCTGCAGTCAAGGTAGTTGCCTTTTATCCAGTAACAGATCTGTGCGTATTTGAGGGGTGTGATGCGAACAGCTACATTGAAATCCTGTGGGGTGCCATTCATGTCCACCCACTGATGGCCTGAAAATATTCCAATAATTTTACGCTCCCATTTGTGATTCTGCCTCTTCCACATCCTCACATACACCCCAGATCCACTCGCACCTGGCTGGGCATCACACTGCTGGTACAACAGGTCATATGTTTCATCTTTGACATCACAGAAACGGTAAACCAGGTTTCCCGGACGATCATTATCATAGCCAGAGAAGTGAATCCTCCCTCCTGGCAAGTGTCTTGCCGGTGGGCTTACACCAATCTTCATAAACTTTCTTTTATGAGGCTTCTTGAGCTCCAGCAGTGCATAGTCATAATCCATACCAATGTCATTGGCGTTGCCTTTGATCCATCCTTTAGGGACATGTGTCCGTTTCACTCGGATCCATTGGAATTTCATTTTCTCAGGCATTGCTGAGTTGGTGATATTGGCCCCTTTGCTGCCATCTTTCAGTTTGGGCTTTAGGAACCCTACCCGCAGTTTCTGAGCTCCCTTGACATAACTCTTGCCATCATGGATACAATGAGCAGCAGTAAGAACATGTTTTTCAGCCACTAGTGTCCCAGTGCAACCTGTTGATAGCTTCACCGATGTGGAGAATGGGTAATTCAACAAGAAGTCTTTCCCAAAAATGCTAAACCTGCTGTCATAGCCATAGATCTGCCTCTTAGTTCGAGATTTCCCTTGAGACCCATCACCGCCGTTGCTCAGAATGTAGATGCCCACTTCAGTTTCAGTGAGGCTACCATTAGAATACAAGGTTTCATAGGACAGGTAGTGCTTCACTTCTTCATAAGTTGGCAGTGGAGAGCTTTTGTGGCATGCTGGGCCACAGGGAGACACCACTTCCAGTCTGGCTTCAGCATCAAACTGCGGTTTGTCCAAGTTAAGGGTAGACTGTGGCAGGATAACTGGAACTCTGTATGATGGCCAAGTTGGCTTCCAGTGAGAACTGGAGGTCATTACATCTTTAGCAGCACACAAGAGGAGGATTAAAGTGGACAAGCCTGCCATTCTGGATGCTGGCCTGTGGAACGCAAAAGGAAATGCAGTTACTCACCCAAATACATTGCAAGATTCGTCTACTGTGCTAAGCAATGGGTTGCTAACCAACTATACTTAACAAGAGTCAAGTGACTGGAAAAGAGCCATCTACCATTAAGTACTTCAGACTTCTCTGTGTTGAATGAATGCCTGCACTCATTATCTTGAATCAAACATCCCAGGATAACACTAAAAGACGGGGCATTTCACCCTTAGGTGTGCTGAGCCACAAGCTTCCAGCTGACATCAGTGGAAAGTTATGGTGTTTTTCTTCATAGAATCATAGAATCATGGAATCATGGAATCATGAATCACAGAATGGTTTGGGCTGGAAAGGGACCTTAAAGCCCATCCAGTTCCAACCCCCTGCCCTGGGAAGGGACATCTTTCACCAGAGCAGGGAGTAAAATCCATCCTGGCCTTGAAAAGAAAATTAAGACTCTGTAAATTTGTGCATTCAGAAACCATAGCTCCTGCACAAAGTAAATGTTTCTCACCTCAGCTGGATGACAGCATTCTCTGAATGCTCCCACCTCCTCTCTGACCCACTGAGAGCAGTCCCTAACTCACCTTGTGCTGTCTTAGAATTGTAGAATCATGGAATCATTAAAGTTGGAAATCTAATATCATCCAGTCCGACAGTCAGACCCACACCACTGTGCCTACTAAACCATGTCCCTAAGTCCCATGGCCAAATGATTTTTTTCAAATGTCTCCAGGGAAGGAGACTCAACTATTTCCCTAGGCAGCACCTTCCAGTGCTTCACCACTCTTCCAGTAAAGACTTTTTTTCTAATATCCAGTCTAAACCTCCCCTGGCACAACAAGTCTTAGCCAGAGACATGAACCTGATGGGAGGTACAAGCAGAGGGACAAAGGTGGCAACCTCAAAGAGAGTTATACTGCAGAACATGACACATGGGAGATGCATTTCCCCTTGCAACTCACACCCAATGATGCTTTCTGCTCCATGCAGTGCCCACTCTCCCTTTGGCTTACATTATAGCAGCTAAAGGACTAAGTTTACAATTCTCCAAGGATATTTCAGTTAACATACTGTCTTATTCCTTTATAGACTCAATTAATTAGAAATGCAAACCAGCCCCCTCTGAGCAAAGAGAGGCAAATGGGACTGTGGATGTGTTTATGAACCACAGGCAGAGTGCCTGAGACTGCAGGGAACAGCGTGCACTAGCACTGTGTCAAGAAGATGTGTGACTTTAGTTTATTTGAAAATTAGCCATACAGCTGAATCGCTGCAGGAGGCATTGCGCCCTGGGCAAAAAGGCAGGCGGGATCTCCCTTGCATAAAGATTATTCAAACAAAACTTCACAATTATGTTGAGCTTACACATATTTAAAACCCTGCTGAGGCTGTGCCGATCACAACTGCAAGACCATTCCTGAAATACCTCAAACGCGTAAACCAAAGTAAATCACTCAGGAGATGATCCCAGCTATCTAAGGAAAAAAAAAAAGAAAGAAAGAAAATTCTTCTCTCCAGTTCTTTTGGTAGGAATACTCTGTCCCTAAATTGCACTGAAAGAGACCTGGGAAGCTATGGACTCCTCAGCTCCATCACTGGGCCTTGATTCTTCCTTTGGTAACACCAACTGTGGGAATGGGGTTGTAATTAAAGCACACAATGTTCAAAACATCAGTTGACTCAAGCAGGATATAAAAAAAAAATAATTCCAGAAAACGGATGAACAGAGCCAATGATACAGATGCTCACAGAGGTAGGTACTGAGTCTTCCGGAACTGACTGTCCCACTGATAATTTTTTCATTAACAAACAAGGCATCTTTAAAGGGACAACCTAGGAAAAAAATTTTTACTGTGAGGGTGAGAAGGCACTGGCACAGTTTTCCCAGAGAAGGTGTGGATGCCCCATCCCTGGAGGTGTTCAAGGCCAGGCTGGATGAGGCTCCAAGCAATCTCATTCAGTAGAAGGTTCTCCCTGGGTAGTCTTTGAGTTCCTTGTGACCCAAACCATTTCACAATTCCATTATTCTATGAGATCAGATATAATCATATAACAGATAAGGAAAACACAGACAAAGAAGGTAGCAGGGAAAAATGATACCTCTCTATCCCCACAATGACAGAATAAGTCAAGTAGTAGCTGTCCTACTTGTGACAGCGAAGTTTGTACGTAGAAGCGTTACTGGTCTTTATTTAGCTGGCAAGGAAAACTGAACATCTCTTGTCAGCTGTTATTTTCACGAGCAAGCAAGATTCCCTTGTGCCTGTCAGCACAGTGACCTGATGAGGGAATGCATGCCCAACAACTTATCTGCTCCCTCTGACAGCATCACCAGGGCTGAGAAGATAAATTCGCTCTCCCTGCCTTCAGCTCTCCCGTATCTCCCTGTCATCTCCACAGCAACACTGACCCAGGAGAGGCGGTTTCAGACAGCAGAGGGCAGTTGCCCAGTGAAGAGGAAAAGACAGGAGCCAGGAACTCAAGTGGGTCTCCCAAAAAGATTTTGAAAGATTGTATCTGTGTCTTTTTCTGTGCTCTGTAAAGCAGTGCTTACTCCATATCTCCGAGCAAACCTTCCTACACCCCTCCTCCCTCCCCTGCTGCCTCTGTGCTATGATCACATTGCAGATATATGGGATAAAAAGGCCTTTTCATCAGTTACAATTCTCTATTATATACAATGCTATTAATACCTAACAATAAAACAGAGTTGTGAATTAATACCTGACCATAAAAGCTAAACAGTGCTCACAAATCAAGGCATCTACTGAGGTATTTATCATTATGTCTTATCTGGAGACATAACTGGTACTAAATCAGTTCTGGGCTGCAATAAAGAGAATAAATATCTCTCATTTATAACAAGATGCCAAATTAGTGCATAGTACCTCTTTCTGTGTAGACCTTTCCTCTTTAAAAAATGGTTAGGAAGAAAAATGAAGGAACTTAAAAGCAGTCTGCATTTAAAGAGAGACCTACCAGTCAGCCCCTGCTTTCCTCTTCCTTTTGTTTAAAAGAAGACCAAAAAGAGCAGAACTATCTATGTTCAGCTACTTCCTAGTGGGTGACCCTGAATGATGTTCTCACACAGAACAAGCTGCTAAGAAGTGAGGACCTCCCGAATGACAATCACAAAACGACACCGAATGAATTACGATGTGCTGCTCTGCTGTAGCTCCCCTCTTCTGTTTCCATTTAAACTGTGTCATAAACTCAATCCACCCTTTGACTCACTACAAAGCCCAGCTCTGATATCCAGCCTAGGAACCTCTTGGAAAGTGGTTTGTACATAATCACACTCACTAATAGCATCAAAATTGTTTAGAGAATGGAAACAGTGACAGCTACCCTGCAGCTCCCTGCGCTGTTGCAACGCTGTACAGACACATTTCCCTGCCTGCTCGGGGCATTCACACTTTAAGAAAGATGTTGGTGAAAGAGAACTGCCTTTCACAGGACGAACATGAATCATTTTCTAATAAGCAAGTAATTTTCTGGAGGAGTTCACTACTTTGGGGGTGGTTGTTGTAATAGATGGTTAAATCACAATTAAACTGGGAACATACGGTATGAAAGCCCATGAAACGAGTAGTCCCCGTTACACTTTGAAATGAAGAAAGTTTTTCCACCGTGCTGGATGCCAGAATGGGGGAAAAAATAAATACAGTAAGAGAGATTCTATGAAAAACCTGCCTCAAACCAAATTAGAAAGGTGAACCAGATCACTGTCACTGCCATGCCAAAACACCTCAGCTGCTCCTCTTACTCACAGAACTTGTTAAAACACAGCAAAATCAACCGTGTCACACTTCAAGAATTACAGAAGCCCTGCTGCCACTAAAATTTAACACCTCTATGAGCCTGTGATGCTACGGGCAGTGCGGGAGCGCCACTGCCTTACTCTGCCCTAAGAAGAGGTCTCGGAAAACCTTTGATACCAGCAGACCAGGAGTGTCTGTTTCCAACGGGCACAGAGGGTAGTTTGACACGTGTGTCGGTGACGCACGCAGAGGAAAGGGATCGTGTTATACATTTACCATTTAGCCCAGTTCCTACAGAGCAGTTTAACCACCTCCGTTCACCCTCCTTCCTTTCCGCTACCTCTCTCCCAGCTTGGGTTTCGCTGTACAGGAGCAAACAAGCAGACAGTGAGAGTCAAGGCGAACCAGGTCGTGCATCCCCAGGGCCACCAAGCCGTGGGGACGATGGGTGGCAGCCCCGCAAGCGGGACCTTCCCAGCCTCCCGGGCTTCGGACGGGGCAGGAGGTGAAGGGCTGCGCTGCTGAAGGGATTGTGCCATGTAGGTCTTTAAAAAAAAACAAACAAACAAAAAAACCCACCCGAAATACTCTCGCAGACACGGTGCGGTATCCAAGAACAGGACCGCGGCGGAGAGCGACTTCCCCAGCGGGAAAGGCGACGAAGGCGGATTGTGTAGGGGCTGCTTCCTCACCGCTTGGCCCTCAGAGGGGACCCGAGGAAGGGGAAATCCGCCTTATCCCTTTTGTTCGATGCCGGTGGGGTTAAAAACGCGTCGAGAGGAGGGGTCGCCAACCGCGCCCGGCGCCCCGCGGCCGCGGGCAGGGCGCATCCCTCGCCGCCCTCCCCTCCAGCCCCAAACCCGCTCCCTTACCAGCTCCCCGCGGCCGCCGCGTCCCCGGGAGCCGTCACGCAGGTGGAGGAGCCGCTCCCATCCCTCCTCCTGCCTCCGCTGGGCTGGGAAGGGACGGGGGCTCCTTCTCCGCAGCGCCCGGAGCGGGGCGGAGCGGCGCCTCCCGCAGGTGGATCCCGATCCCCGCTCGCTCCCTCCGCCCTCCCCTCCCCCGGGCGCGTCACTCCCCGTTCGTCCCTTCTCACTGCCGATTCCCGAGCTAAAACACACGGTTCGCTCTTTAAAAACTCCAGTAAAGCGCCGTTTCCCTGGAGAAATTCAGACGCGTGGTGGCAAAGTTTATGGGTTGTCCGATGCGGGGATAGGAGTCGGACCTGGTGATCCTTGTGGGTCCCT